>JAVQJF010018703.1:0-76891 GCA_036023855.1 Gadopsis marmoratus | reverse complement strand
CAAACTCCATCTGCTGATAATGTGATACATACATGGCTTTGTTCTTCAGTATAGTTGATGTGGTGGAGATCTGTGGAAATTCCTGTGTGATGTGCTGGGACATTTTGCTTTGTTGTCTGTACAGAATGATCCCAGTTTTAGTTGCACTGGTTTTGATCATTTGATCCAACCTCTGCTTTTGACGGTGTTTAGATGCACATCTTGCGCACTTCAGCCTAAGAAATGCAAAAATAAACAGAAACCTGGGCACATTCAAGGCCAGGCTCCTCTAAATCCTCCTTTTCTTTCCTTCTGTCTTCTTTAGCCAATAAGATGATCCAAAAATGAAAGTCTGACAAATTGTACTATCAGATTGCCACACTTGCTTCAACTCACTTTGGATGCATGGCTCACAATGTTTCTCCTGCAGCGTTTCTAGAAAGAGCTGTATCACAGCAGGCAACAAAGACGCATGAAAACGTATGTTATCAACATTTTCATCCATCGTCAGCTGAAGGTCAGGCTGCAGAAAACATTTCTAACCTTGCAGCGTGGCAGTGATACAATAGTGGCTGTGAGCTGCACATTATCATTAACACCAACATCTATTTTCCCCCTGTCCACTAGCCGTGGTGAACCACAGGTCAGACTGCAGCAGCACTGAGATGTTAGTCAGGCTACTGCACCTCGTCTTCCTGCTCATCTCTTTTGTTTAGATTGAGTGTCGGTTCAGCATCACTCAGGGGAAATTTAGGCCCACGTGCATACACACACACACACACTCCATACTCCCCTAATGTATCACCATTAGTACTTAAAAGTGCCTCATGCCAGCACTGCTTTGATATATAGCCCAGTGTGTGTTTGCCACTAGCAAAAAGCAACAGTGGAAGAGCAGAGAGTGACTCGTAACATAATCTATTCAATTCAATTCAATTTTATTTATATAGCGCTATATCATAACAGAATTAACTCATAGCACTCGTTAATATAGAGCAGGTCTAGACCAACTGTATATATATAGACACAACAGTTCCACCATGAGCAGCGCTAGGCGACAGTGTCAAGGAAAAACTGCCTTTTAACAGGCAGAAACCTCGAGCAGAACCAGGCTCTTGGTGGGCGTTCATCTGCCTCGACCGGTTGGGTAGAGAGAGAGAAAAAAAGAGTAAAGATATGATTTAATCTGGACCCTGATGCGATGGTGTCGGTCCGCCTTTGGTGGTAGATGGGAAGCAAAGCAGAGATTGTAAGAAAGAAGGGAGGGGGAGCAGAACACTGGGAGATGGAGTGATACAAAGAGCTGCAGAGAGAAAGTGAGAAAAACGACGAGGCTGTGTGGTGATTGTAACCCGGGACGACGGTTTATAAACTCTGGAGTCCTCACTTAATAGGATGTTAGGATGAAAGATAAACAGGAACGTGACACTGAAGGAAACAACGCCTGTCATTAAATGCCCATTCATTTTGATTAGAAGAGACACCCAGCTTGATAGATAGTGTTGCTGGCACACAAGCTGGAACACTTTTTTCCCCCTTAACTTTTGCATGGCTAGGAGGTCTGACATGCAACAGTGTGCGTAGTGATGTTTCTGTCATGGCCGATCTATTTTTACAGCTTTTTGGCACAGGAATCCCCCGCTGTGATGTTTAGCGGGTACACTGGAATGCTATCTTAAATATTTGGATGTAAACGCCTCCTCCGTTGGATGGTGGGTTTGTGGTATTCAGTAAAAGGGGCAGACTGACATGACCTGTAGCATTGACACAAAGAAGCCATCATCAGGGACATTCCTGTCCGAATGCATCCCTGAGGAAAGATTCCCATGTTGGACAACTTGCGTCACAGTAACTCCAGACTGCCCCTCTGCTGGTACTCGATGTTTAAGACCTCTTGATGAATGAGCAGGTCCAAGTTTGTTTGGTTGTTTGGGTTTCGTTACGCATTCCCACGTCTTGGGTGAATGCAAGTACTTCCTCTCCCATACGGCCAGCTATGCATAATTAATCGGAGTAATTTTTAGGCCCATTTTGACATTAGAGAGCAGGATTGTAATGGGAGGATTTCTGCAAATATACATTAATACGTAAGTTGTGCCTCACTGTATTTATTTTCACATGACATTGGGATCGTTGCATCCGCTTGAGGTACGAATCAAACATGACCGAAATATATAACTAACTCTATTTTCATGCTTTTTTTTCAAACCCCCTTTTTTTTTTTACAGCAATAACGAAATAACATAAGAATAATAATAATAATAAAAATAATAATTTCTACAGCAATTTAAAAGACACTTCCACATACACGCAATCAGTGACTTTAGTTGTGTATTACCAATGCTTTGTCAGTTTATAATCCTTCACAGCCTCTTAGATCTCACAAATGCTAAAACTGGCATCTCGGCATTTTTTGCACTAGAACAATGGAAGTGTTCCTGTTCTTGCTATTTGCTGCCTCTTTTCTTCGTTATTCATTTGACTGCTTGGTTTTATTGCACACTATATGCCAGTTTTCATTTATTCTCTTATGTCTTCACTTTTATTCTAAAGCACTTCAAGCCCTGTATGAAAGGTGCTATGTATGTAAACAAAGTTTATTATTATTGTATTCTTATTATTATTTGTGCTGCTGCTGGAATCTGGCCTGGAGGATAGCCAAGTTATCCCTGTCTAGACCAAATTAATTTCAGGAATGAATTTTGACGGTAAAAACAAGCAAGTGTCCGCCCCACCATACCAATATCAATAAAAGACAAGCAAACATTTCTGTTGGATGTGCTCACGCCCGCTCCAGAGTGCTAAAGATCTCAAGTTCAAAGCGAAACATTTGGTCCGTCTCTCTTTATTGAGAGAGAAAGTTCATTCTTTTCACAACACAATGTCAAATCTTAATTTGTGTACCTCTTTTGGCTTTTGAGATGAATTGGCTTTTATCTTACATATTACAGATAGTAGACTTTCTCTGATTCATCCTTCTCTGAGGCTCGCAGTTAATCACTGAAGGTTTGGCCTGTAGACATAACACTGAGTTCTTGATTTAAAAAGGCCTCTCAAGCTAGAAGCTACATTCATGTAGTGGGATTTCTGCTAGTCGTGATACAGTCTTTATAAAGGAGAAAGCTAAACATGGATCCCAAAAGTGAAATTTTTCTGAGGGCAAAAAGAGACGATAATGACAGTAAATGCAAACTGCCATGTTTGTGTTTTGAAATAGGTCATTTATTTTCTCAAAGGAAACTAAAAACAGAAAAAGTACATGCAGTCTCTTTTCATTTCTCAGGGCTTTTATATTTTGGGATATTTTACCTCATCCTTGTGAACTTTTAAATCTCAAATTTGACTTAACCAGAGCCATGTTTCTGCCAATTTGTGTTTCAAAATCGTGATTTAGCACCACATTCCTCACATTTTACTCAGTTTCTTGAAATCAAGCCTTGTTATTTCAATTGTGGTCTTCTATTGTTGACTTGACGCAAATTGTCCGTTTGCCAAGCTCATTAGTCATTTGAAAAATTCAACACATCAGAATTTAACATCACATTTTCCACTCAGTTTGCACTATTTGCGGTTTATTTAAATTCTAAACACTGAATAATGTTGTACAAGGCCATGCGGGTCGCTCACATTTGACAACATGAATATGGAAAATCGATTTGGCCGAAAACATTTTCCCTCAGGTTAGAGGTTCTGGTTTGTTTTTCCACAGAAACAACCACAACAAATGAACCAACCTTGAAAACTCGGCTATCGGCTCAATATTCTCACTTTCTTCTGTTGTCTGCCCTGTTGACAAACCATTGTGACAGAAAGCCTTTGAAGGGTGGAAAATGGTGTGCCGCTGAACCTGCCAAAGGATTCTGGGCACCTCCAAGAGAGCGCAATGATTTACCCAGTGATTTATACAGCGGAACGGTTGGTTTGCTTTCAGGTTGTGTACACAGGCCTCATTATGTCTTTGGAAATGCACAACTGAAACGCAACTGACATAAACACAATAGCATCTTGACAGAAATACAAAGGGGAGGAAAAGAAGAAAGACAAATGCGAAGGGAGAGGGAAAAAAAGTCTTAAGAGTGGCGGTTGCTGGCAGTAGATGGTTTTTCAGATGGCAGCGAGTCTTTCTGGCTGAGGGAAGTCCTGGGATCAACAGAGCAACAGAGATGAGGCAGGGGCTGGACCACCCACTTCACTGCAAACCCAAGTTTCTACCCGATATGATGATCACTGAGCTGTCGGCCTTCCAGTCTCGCACAGCACACATGTCGTCTACAGTGATGACGATCGCAGTTTCACATATATATCCAATGAAGAGGAGCGCTGAGCTGTTAGCTGAATCTCTTGTAGCATCCAGGACCGGTTTCCACACAGCGGGGAAATACTATACAGTGTTTGTTTGGTTGGTTTTATGGGGGGCAATTTACAAAGCTAGATATTTTTCAAGCCTAAATGTGCTGGAGGATTCCCATGAATGAAAAACGTCAAATTCAAATGCATAATTTCAACGACTAGTATGAGTATCACCACACCAATCAAACGTCTTTTCACCACTGCTAGCTGACTGTTAGCTCAGATGCAGTGACACAAAATTTATCAGTTTTTGAAAGGAAAAAGTGATGTGTTAGACATCCCTGCGCCAGCAAAAGCTCCAAAGCATGTCGTGAGGAAATGACACTGAAAACATTCAAATTTGATTTGTAATGGCAGGCAGTGATGCTGAGCCGAAATCAGTGTGCTGAATGTGGTGAAATCCTGTGGTGAAAAACTGTACAAGCTCCAGAGACATTTATTTGAGAGGGCGGTCCTCGGAAATGTTTTAACAATCAGAGGTTTAATCAAATGGTTTAATCCATTCCTTACACTTTGGCTCTTGCGCGTTTGGTTGTAGAAAAGCTAAAATGAAGACGCCGCCGTCCGAGATGCTGTCCCATGCACACCGCTTCAACATGTTGAGAAATCCAACATGTGTCAGGGTCTAATCTGTTATTTCGTCGACTAAGGCATGTGTGTGTGTGTGTGGGGGGGGGGTCTGTTTGTTTCTTAAATTGTCGTCTGTCTGTCGGCCACTCGCTCAAAAAATGTGGCTGCAGTTAATGCCTGGACGTTGGCCACCGGGGCGGAGGTCAAGGAGGTCAACTGTGAGTTCAGCCTGAGTTGTTACTCACCTAATCTTGACAGAGTTTAAGACAGAGAGCCTTATAACTGTTTCAAGGTGGATTTAAAAACAAACAAGCCAGCGACTGAGTAAGACAGCCTTCTACAACACGTACAGAGGCCATATCTATATTATACGGTGCTGGAAAGTGACAGTGAGTCAGATTAACACCTCCTAAAGCTGTGCTAGATTGGCCTAGGATTCCAAGAGGGGTGCCGTCGGTGGGCGATAAGAAGACGTAAGTGTATTTATTGGTGTTGGTCCCAAGATGGCTTGTTATACACCAGGAGGTGCTGATTTTGGGGGTTGGGTGGCAGTGGGTAAACGCCCCGAATGCTCTAGTCCTTTAAAGTGGTCTGAAATGTATCCAGGCCTGAGCGTAAGGGATGCATCCCAGAAGCCAGACCGCCCCAGTAACACCATCACCATCACCTCCACACACACAAAGCCAGAGATAAGCAGAGATGTAACAGAGCTTTTGCAGTAAGTGTTTTATAGAGTCCAGGCCCACCTTTTCTAACTCTCACTGTGCATCAGCACTGCCGCTGTTCAGAAAAAGATCAAGACCCCCTTTTGGAATGGCTAAATGGGAAATGTCAGAAAAGTGGTAAACATTTGCAGCAATCTGTAACAATGATAGCAGGGGGTTTCATCTTGAGTGATTATCTTATTCTTGGCTCTCAAGCAATGGCAATTTAGCAGCTCCGCCATGATGATGTACAGAATATGTATGTTGGGGATCTCAGTCGAAGCTTTCCATGAAAATACGCACACACAGCACAGCTCATTCAGTAACCTAAACACTTGTCCCTCTGTATGATGAACAGTCCCGTTGCTCTTAAAATCTGCATCCTGCTTTATGTTGTACTGCTTGTCATGTATGTTCTAGACAGCCTGGAGCAGCTTGTTTAGTGATTAACAGCCAATTGTACCTCATAAACCGTCTAAATGGACCCGTCTGTACATGCAGTACCCTGCATAGTGAGGGTGCAGTTAAGGTACTAATGGTAGCATCATTAGTAAAGTCACAGGACGTCCGCATGAAGCCAGACTGTGCCAAACACACAAGCTTAAAACCTTTATGCCTCGGTGTAAAGTAGCACTTAGGGAAACATAAACTTGTGTTTATGTGACTCTCACTTTGCAAACAGTGATTTTGCAAAACCAGAGGCTACATTTAGTAGTTTCCCGAGAGCTGGGCCTGGTATTATTGCACCTTCTGGAATGTCTCTGTAAAACAGATTTATTTTTAATTTAGAATTGATGAAAGTGGGAGTTTAATTTAAATTCCTTTCTCTTTGTAAAGTGTGAAATGTCCACGCGAACCTTTAAAACGCTGCTAACGTTAGCAGACCTTTGGTAAATAATGCTGATTAACGGAAATTATAGAGTCAATTTACTGACGTAGAAGCTTACCAAACCGTAAAGCTTTTAAGCCAAGTTTACTGGTCTGAAACCTGTTTCTCATCAAATTCCCATTTGTGAGAAGAATGCACGAGTATCAGACAAAATTACCACTTGGTTCTGTCATTTCGTTGGCTTTTTTCAAACTCTATCTCTTGAAGAAAATGCATGGAAAACAGTGCCATGAATTGAAATAAATTGGTTCCAGTTCCAGGTAATCTAAAAATGTAATTAAGTTACAATATATATTCTGGAAAAAATCCGTCATTGGCATAAGAACCTCACGTCTTAGTAGAAAATAAACCACTGCAACCCTTGCGTTCTCATTATGCACTTATATTTATTTCACCATCCCAATCCTATTCCCAACTGACACAAATTTGCATTTCACTTCTGGCAATGAAAGCAGGTATTTGCTTTCATTGCTAACAATAGTTACTGTTGGTAGTCACTGAGTAAAAAAGCATAGCATTTATCTGGAGTCGAGGTTAGAAACCATCAAAATAACCCACCACCCACATAAACCTATTTTACGGCTTCCCGAGTGGTGATTTTACATGATTGGGGCGTGTTTGTGTAATCTTGTTTCTCCTTGGTACTTTCCGTTTATGACCCCCACCAGATCCAGCCATGAGTCAGCCACATTCCCTAAGAGACAAACCATGAAGTGATCGCTGGGCTTAAGTTTCCATCAGCCATTTGTCCCTTCAGTACCTTTTCTCTCAAGGTGACTTAGACTGTGGAAAAGCCCATCGCCGTCCTCACAGTGGACACAATAATCTCCGCGGATAAGTAAACAGCAGTGCAAAGCTGCAGTAGTAAGATGTACAAAGCAGTGAGCTTTGAATTCAAGTTTTCCACTTAGGACTAAAAACAACTGGATCTAGAGACAACCCACAGATCCACAGATTTCAGAGATTTTACATTTCTATATGGACTGAAAACCATTTAAAATGGTCATATTCTATGGTTCGTTATCTGGCAGAGTAATCCATCATTACTCAGGTTTTGTGGATTCCAGACTCACTGTTTTCTTTCCAATTCCTCTGGCCAGACCATTGGAGGTTATGTGGAAAGTGACACTTGTATCAGCCTTATGTAGTTCACAGTTAGGGGAAGTTGTATTATGCCTGAAATCTGGCCCGAACAAATGTTACATTTCACTTTAATATCGTTGCCAAGAAAGGATATTACACTGAAAAGCTAATTTGACTTGGCAGAGGTGCGTAAATGGCTTAGACCTGGCTGTTTCTATTGAAAGAGCAAAGAGATCATCTCTGTTCTGCCTGTTTCATTATCTGTCAGCCTGGGATTGATTGAAATGCTGCAACTCATCTATCCCTTATAAAAGCAGGAAAATAGCTGTTCTTTTTCTCCAAGTGAATGTTTTGCTCGAAAACATCTATAGCATAAATTTTATCAACATATTATCATGCCAAAAGATACAGATAGATTGATTATTCTGTTAGTTTCAGAAACTTTGTGGTCGCCCAACATGGGTCCAAAACCAATACATTTATACTATTTATAATGTACACTATAGTAAATAATTTGTCCTTCTATGTGCTGTGGCATTTCATCAACCTATTATTTCACTGATCTAATCATTAGATTAGCGCAATATACAGTTGTCAATATTGAGCCATAATGCAAAGCCCTGACAATCTGGAGAGTTTACCACCCCAAATTATGGCAAATGTAAAAGGCAAGCTAGTTTTATGGCTACTGGGAATTATTTAGTCTGATATTTGTTTATTTATTTGTTGCCTCCGCTGAGGCGTTTTGCCCTCCATAATTCATGAGTGTAGCCACAGTGAAGTCACAGTCATAGTTACGGTTCATGTTAGGGTCCTTTTGACTGGACTGTCAGTGGGAGTAAATCACCAGGCATTAGGGCTAACACGATACTGTGCAGCTACAGAGGGATGGAAAGATGAACTGAGACTGCCTTCTGTGGAAGTGTCTTGTAACTCACAATGAAGCATTTTCCTTCACAGGCTAGTTTCTCAGCACTTTAATTCAGCCCACAGCTACAGCACAGGACGGGAGCTGTTGCTAAGGACACCAACACATGTGATGTTGAGCTGTCTGACACAGATTTGTTTGATTTGTCTGATGTGTTCCCGTGAAATGGCTGTTAGATGAGCCAAAGCAAAACTCAAGACAACAAATATAAAGATATAAAGATCAAGTTGATGAGTATCTCCTCACTGGCCGATAATTGAATCATCCCAGTGTTTGTTCAGACTCGTGAGCAACCAGATGAACAACCTGACACTTAAAATCCAGTCTAAATTCCATTAGAAAACAAAAGCATGTCTCCAACCATACCCAGACAAGCCTTCCTTTATCTAAAAAGTCAACACTGTACAAATAAGACACAAGGAAACATAGTACAAAACAAAGTAAGACTTAGTAGGGTTACCTAAACCTACCAACCTGAGCCTCCGTATAGGAAAAGAAAAATAACACTTCAGTGCGAGGAAAATTAAGAATCCAAGCACAAGACACAGATATAAGAGAAATCTTACCCCAACATAACCCTTTATCTCCATCTTGTCATTTTTTGGCGTTTGGAGATGTGGATGAAAGAGTTCTTTCCAGAGTTTCAGTGAATATCGGTTCATCTCCGCCTCTTCCATCCCAAGCTAACCACCTACATGTGGCTGTGCCTCTATTGATTAAATCCATTCTTCACTTGAGAAATCAAATGATGGAAAAAAAATATGTTTGTTATTGTCTTTCTTCAGATGTACGTAAGAAAGCCTTTCCAGTGTGTGACCAAAGGAATGTTGATTAAATGAATCATGTATTTTGATTAAGGTACATAAAGAGTTGAAAATCAGTTTAATCTGGTTCCAGATTTACCAGGCACTATTTATACCGGCGGTTTATGCACATTAGATGCTAATGTAACATCTGAGTTACAATGTCTTGACTCTGGACATTGATCTAAAGGCAAATTGAGCAATTGTGTTTCAAGTTATCCATGATATTGTTTTTGAAAATATTTCTACATTCACACATGAATGGGGCAAACCTGCGAGTATACTGTAGACCATGTGGTCTGTTCTGTATGTCTCTGATCAAAACATGAGTGCAAACATTCAGTAGGCAGAAGGGGAAACACTATCACTTACTGGTCATGGCAGAAGGGTTGGGTAACCCAGAGCCTGGTACTGTTTCTGCTCGAGGTTTCTGGCAGTTAAAAAGGAGTTTTTCCTTGCCATCGCCTAGTGCTGCTCACGGTGGGAATAGTTGGGTCTCTGTAAATAAAGAGTTGGTCTAGACCTGCTCTATATGAAACAGTGCCCTGAGATAACTTTGTTAAGATATGGCGCTGTATAAATAAAACTGAATTGAATTGAACTTATTGGAAACTACATAATCTGTCCATTCGGCACCATTCGGAAATGCCTTTTTCCTTGTGAGTCTGACCTGTTTTCTTCAACCTTCTTTTTTGGTGCAGATCGAGAACTACATCAAAGAGAGCATGAAGACAGAGATGGCTCAACTGCAGCAGAGCGCCGTCCACAACCACACAGCGGCCATGTTGGAAATGGGCACCAACCTTCTCTCACAGACGGCTGAACAGACGCGCAAGCTAACTGATGTCGAGACACAGGTAACAGCTCGCGCTAGTGCTCTCAAAAAACATCTTATGGAGATGTCCCTTTACATCTTTCACAGACACACACAAACAATAACACTGAGAGGATCCATCCTATGCTCCATAAACCCAACTATTTCACATTCGACTGCCCCATAAAAGGTCACAGAGAACTGGCCAAAGACAATAGTGATGCTGTATAAATGCCTGTCGCTTCTTTGACTTATTTGGCTCAGGTTCCTTTTAGTGTTTACATGGAGGGGTTTGAGGAGGAGGTTAGCGGTGGGTAATTTTTTGCTAAACCACAAAAAGTACAACTGTTTGCAAATTTAAATATCTAAGCATTAACATGTGTTGGGTGAGCGCGTGACAAAATGAAAACAAATGGTTTATATGTGCCTCGAGTGTGCAGTGTTCTTTGCACCAAATCCTTAAATACAACTCTGTGTTTTTGGTTTCTCTTCCGGGTTTGGTGCACATGTGCGTGAGATTAGCTAGTATTACTGCAGCAAACATATAGAGGCACAATTTCATCTGTTTTCTGTATATCTGTGCATCTCTTATCATGGCAGGTTCTGAATCAGACGTCCAGGCTCGAGATCCAGCTGCTGGAAAATTCTCTTTCCACAAACAAGTTGGAGAAAGAGTTAATGGTCCAGACAAATGAGATCAGCAAGCTGCATGACAAGAACAGGTAAACGGACAACACTTCAAGCAAACAAAAGCACACACACTGGACACCAGCCATACTGCAGCAAACTGGACAGAAGACACAGTGAAGGAAATAAAGATGATACATCCACAGGTGAAGCCGTTTTTACTCTAAGTACTGCAGTTATCTGCAGGATTGCATAAATGAAATCAAAAGCTTTCTACTAGCTCTCATTGACTACTACATAATTTGTCAGTTTTTCCAAAACAATGTTCAGTTGTATATAAAACAGCATAATAGAAAGCTAGTATGTTCTGTGATATTCTGTAAATGAGTCTCAAATGCATGAGGCTCTGCTTTCCTGGTCGGACCCCTGCGCATTTGTTGCAAAATCAGCCGGTTAAAAATGTGGCTTTTGGATTCGTTTTCATGTCTCCAAATATTTTCAGTGATTGGTCCTGTGGGATTACGTTAAATGGTGTAGTGTTTAAAGGGGCTTGGTCCACATTTCTCAATGCAGTATCCATAGAGACTCCATGCAATCACTTTGAAAAAAAATGAACACCAGTTTAAAGCGTAGTCTCTGGTGATTCTGACTTTTAAGTTATTGCATTTCTGCACGCAATTTCCTTAAGCTTCAGCAATTTTGACATTATTTTTATATATGTGTGTCTTTTCTTTTCCCTTTACTAAATCTCTAATATAGGGAAACATGTTCAGTTAATGAATTTGATGTCATCTTATATCATCTTTCAGGCATTAGATTGTGGTAATGTAACAGTGGTAATGTTTATATACTTAGAGGGCCAGTAAATCATTGGTAACATCATAACACAAATTTCAAAACAAGTATTCAGTCCATTTAAATCTGTGAAAACAGATCTGGAGGATTTGGATTCCCTGAAGGATAATAATAATTAACAACTCCTCCATCTTCCATAACATAATTTTCTTAACCTTTGTCCCGTCCTTCAGCCTCCTGGAGCAGAAGATGTTTGAAATGGAGATGCGACACCGTGAAGAGCTGGAGACACTCAAGCAGGAGAAGGGAAGTCTCCAGACCCTGGTGGGGAGGCAGAGCGGGGTTATCGGTGAGCTGGAAGCCCAGCTGAGCCGGGCCACAGGAAACAGCACGGCCCTGCAGAGACAGCAGCAGGAGATGATGGATACTGTCCACAACCTGCTCAACCTCTGCTCCAAAGATGGAGGTAAGCTAACTGAAATGAAAATCTAACACGCTGAGGGGTTTGGAACTTTTTCAGCAATCCAAAGTGTAAATATGGTCTTACACAATAATGTTGAGGATGGAGATGAAGAAAGCTACAACTTATTAGAAGTGTAAGCACATTTTTAACCAGGTTGAGAAGTCTGATCGGCTTGCAAAGCTGCTGAGAACTGATTGAGCCCAGCAGCTCAGATCTGGACCAATCAGAAATGTTTCAATTTTAGATGAGTTTTCATGTTATGTCCCCCTCAGGATGAACTTTAATAACTTTCGTGATCCCCTGACTTTTCACTTAGTCCCATTATTAAGTCAAATTTGTACTTTGTGCAATACTCTATGACCAAATCTCACCAGCGTCAGCTGTACTTTGTGTACACACAACACACTAAAACAAGATGGTGAACATTATACCCACTACTCATTAGCACGTTAGCATCCTCACTGTTTGCCAGCTGACGTTAGCGTTTAGTTTTGTGCACTGCTGTGTTGAGGTACAGCCTCACAGAGCCCCTAGCATGGCTGTGGACTCTGTCTTGTTTTACTTTGAAAAAAGGTTTATATTTATGTTTCAGTGGAGAACACTTATCTGTCATCTGTTGGTTACAGACTGATCCAAATTTTGTCTACCCCCACTAGTGATCACACTAACCCAAGAAAATGCCTACTGACCCTTGCCAGACCACAGTGTGCAAGAGAAGGTTTGTGGATTGGCAGCACTCAACTTGTTTTGGATTATTTGTTTCCTGGGGTCAGATGTTACAGCTCCAACATCTTTGATTTTACAATCCTCGTGAAATTATGATGACACCACTTCTATAAACCTCACCCCATACTGAGAGACACAGGGATGCACTGGCTATTAAATTCTGCATCATTGAGAGCAGCATGAACAAAGAAACATGGTTCTTATTGTAACCCGGTACGCTCCTGTTAAAGAGGTTTGGTGCCTCTCATAAACCAGCATGGTGCTGTTTTTTAGCAACAATTTCTTTTCACGCTTTAACTTTATAAAGTCTGCGCACACGGCTTCACTGAAATGTCAAACATGACTCTGGTTATGAAGTAATAGACTTACTTTATTCCTCTGAGTCTCTCCCTCCTGTTAATACGAAACCAGGGATTTCCCGTTTGGCCCTACATTTGACCCGACAGCAATGCAACCTTTCTTGTTCGGAGTGAACTCATTTACCCCTTTCTCAGCCATTTAAACACTAAACCCACTTGATCCTAATTTTGGCCTTGAATCCCTTTGGCCACAGGAGATTTGACATGAATGTCTGTGCTGGGGCACTGCTTGCAAACTCATTTCCATTTGTGGATTTCCTGCAGAGACGCCTCGAGACCCCACAGTGCTTCCCTGTGGTTTCCCATCACATAGGAAACAACAAGGGTATAAAGGGATGTAAGAGTCACGAGTGGATAACCGCTGCACATGATTAACTTACGCTTTGTGTTTATCATGCTGCTCCCTTTGTAATTTTAATGTCCCATGCAATAAAGGTCACGGGCGGCCTCTGCTCACTCTCCCTCTGTTTAGTCTGGATTTATGTATGTTACATTTAATTACCAGAGGTCTTTTGAGACCATTTTGGCTCTCTATTTTACCGACTTTGTAATCTGCCAGGTTTGATTAAATGTACTCTATATTAGCCTTTATTTTGCCACCATGTCTGCTATTTTCAGTGTCAGTAGGCTCATGTAGAGAATGGTACCACAGCTTGTCCTCCTGTCTGTGATTGGTGGCTGCCTTAATGAGAGGCGATAGAAATGGAACGTGGCCGCTGCTGCTCTGTGGTTGGTCCTTTCCTCTTTCGTGGTGGTGTTGAAGGTTGAGGTGGGCATGCAGGTCAGAGGTCTCCCCTTTCTTCACCCCAGCCTGAATAAGTCAAACTGTAATAGCTCCTTAGGGACGCCTCATCCAAAGGAGGTGAAGGAGTGGGTAAATCTCACTGCCCCTGTTTCAACAACATTTAAAACACAGAAGCAGCAGAGCCCTCTTTCTTTCCATGTTCATGGGAGGGCTTTTTTTTTTGTTTGAGAAACGGATTAGTGTTTTCATTTGAAGACAGGGGTTAGCATTTCATGCCGTGGAGTGGCGTCTCCTTGCGTTAGGCGTTGTTTTGAAAACTGAGCCTGAGCATTCCCTTTAAAGCATGGACTCAAATGACTTTTGACTTTGCTTTGGGGAAGATGACAGATGCATAAGAAAGGGATTTTTAACACTAAATCGCCATTGATGTACATCTCTTTCTAAAAATGAAGGTTCCTTGTATATTTTCAACCGTTGTGGTGCAAACCGAGGGCCGGGAAGATAGTTTTGATGTGGCCAGATGCAGGAGTGGCGTTCTTGTTTGGGTTGTAATCATTACCCAAACCTCATTAGGGTTCAATGAGCCACACACCGTTGTTAACAGTAATTGACCTCAGCTTTGGAACACAAAAGATCTCTGGCTGCCAAATATGATTTTGTTTTACGGTGTTGTATAATACCACTAAATGAATGACATTCATCATTTTTACAGCCGCTTACTCAGAGCAGAAGAGAGGGGAATTATTTTAAGGTTCCATGCAAAGCCTAAAAATGTATTATGCGGGCTACAATGCCCAGATGCGACATTATGGTAAACAGTTTCATTAGACATCACTTCACGATCCAGACAGGATTTTTAAGTGCTGCACATGATTATTTTTATGCTTCACTGACCAGCAGAATGAGTTGACACCTATTGTTGCAAAGACCCTGTAAAGTGTGCAGTTATTGCAAGTCACCTCAGTGACCTTCCTGAAAGTATGACCTTTATTTTCGCAGGGGGAAGAGACTATTTTATTATTTGTGGCATTTACACACATGTCTGTTAACTGGAGCAATATGTTTTAGAGACATTTTATAAGGCAGTAGATACCAATTCCATCCAATCCTATCAGACCTGGTAAGTTAATTACAGTTGGATAGTTAGAGTGAAAATGTAGGGAGGTTGGGATGTCTGGTTGGGTGAAGAAAGAACTGTGACATCGGAGGCCAGGTTTGATCAGGTTTGAGCTACTAAAACACTTGGTTAAGTTTAGGGGAAGATTGTGGTTTTGGTTGAAAATGGAAAAAGTCGATGCTCCCGTTCTCAGTTTTGACTTTTTCAGTAGTTACCGAAAATCTTTCCCTAACCGTAAGCAAACCATAAATACTCCGACAGTGAGATTTTCACATTTATTTCCTCGATATGTTGATAAACCAACATAATCTAGTGGGCTTATGATTCGTGGAAAATGTATGTGATAATGCAAAGGAGACGGGTTGCATCAAAACTGAGAAAATGTTAGAATTCAGTGACTCTTCTTTGCTAAACAGTATATTATCAAAGAGAGTATGACTACTATTATTTAACAAATATAACTTGAATCTCATGAATGTTGGGACACATTATGGAGAACCTTTCACACAACCACGATCCTCGTCACATGTTAAGCAAGGACTACACGTCATTGTTGTGAAATGTACTGTGGGAATGCACTGGTACTATTTTATAGTGATTTGCATCCTTCATATATGAATACAGCAGAGAAATTCATTGGCTCTTGTATGGAATCACTTAAACTCTCAGCGGCATTTAGAGACTGATTATAGTCACATGGGAGCTGTGATGTCTACGGCAGTCCATTTAGCGCCATTACTCACTCTCTTTAGTTCTAGTATTTGGGCTCATTTGGCAAGGGTACTGATTTATGCAAACACCCAAGCCCTGCTGATCTTTTCACATGAACCCCCTGCTGACTACGAGTCCCCACTGAACCACAAAATATTTTTCTGTAAATAAATTTTGAGACATAAATAATATTTGTAGAGCTGGACAGCAAGCTGTTCAAGGGAGCCGCTCCTACACTGGAGCATCAAGTCCCTCGGCAGACAGTCTTCTTCGACCTGGGGCGACCTGAAAGGTGATTGAGAAATAATTGTCCACACTGTTGCAGATCGAATACCAGAATGCTCCCCTCTGACAATGCTCCCCCTGGCCTCTAAATTGTGCCCCGCGGACTGCCAGTTTGGGGTAAATTACCACCTGACAGGGCCGCTCTTTGTTAGAGTCTGGAGCGCAAGTGCTCTGTCAACCTGTCACAGCAGGAGATTCTTGTCGCTGACACTCAATACTTTGTCAAAATGGTCAGATAGCACACACAAACAAGCGGCCTGCTTCCACCGGGATGTTCTGTGGTCATGAGGGGGGATCAAAGCGTAGGCTAAGGATCGCTGACACATTTCACATTTCCCTGACATCTTCTTTGACTCAACAACTCCAACAATAAAAATAATAATGTGAAAGCTGAGACGACCCCTCATATGGGGGGTGAATGGGTGGAATAAAGAGGAGAGAGAAAAGGAAAATCGGAAGGAATTTTCATCACTATAACAAGGGCTTGAAAGGTAAATATAAACCACTTGTTATAACAGGAACTTGAAATTTATAGCTTGTAGTATTTTGTCCTTAGCCCCTTGCTTTGTTTCAAAATAGTGTCGCCATAATTACCTACAGATGGAAATGGATGCAGCTGGTCCGTCCAAAGTCTGAGGCCGTCTGTCGGAGGGGGAGATCATCCACTTGATTAACTGCTTTTTGTTTTTGCTAATAGGTTTGTCTCCCTCAAATTTGATCTGGCCGTTACAAGATACTCACAGTGAGATGTCAGCTCCTGCCTCACATTCAAATATACGGATCTGAGATATGATAACTTGACCTGTTAAGGGTTCAAAATGATAGAACTATGATTTCCATGCTTGTCTGACAGAAGAGGTTGCATGTAGGGTAACCGTTTTTAATGTTTTAATAGTGCTATTCTTGTGCCTGTATCTGGTGTATCGAGCATTTATTTGATCCCTTCTTTTATCAAAAAATATTGCCACACTTGACTGGCAAATGTGGCAGCAAAATGTAGTGTGGGTTCTGCAAAAATGGGAACATTGAAGCCAATTTGTGTATAAATTGAAAATGTCTCACTCCGGTAGCAATGCATAAGACTGGCAGACAGCGATGCAGTTTTCTACGAACTCACGTTGAGGCTTCCAGGCAACCAGCGACGACTCCGGGAAGTCACTGTACTCGGCCATTGTTCATCGAGAAATAGTTACCCCATAACATCTAGACAAACCACAACTTAACTTGTCATTTTTGTTTATGTTTTTGTTTGTGTTTGTGTTTCTGTGTATGGATTGAACATACAAGATACAACATGTTAGTTAATGAGCTTCAGAGATGTGCTGGTAGGCTTATTTTTGGACATTGAGAGCTTTTTTTATTCTAAAATAGTGCAACACTGTTTTCATTATGTCATTTCTGCCCACAGTTGTGCCTAATAGTACAAAGGTGGATGAAGAGAAGAAGTTCCGAGACTGTGCCGACCTGTACCAGGCTGGCGTCCATAAGAACGGAGTCTACACCATCCAGATCAACCCACAGGAGACCAAGAAGGTGCAAGTCACAATACACTGCAGGCAACAGTCCACTGTAATGTGAATATATCTGCCTTTTCATCACTTCTAGGCTGCTCAGTCTTTCATAGTGGGTTGACAGGGTTTCACTCGTGTTTTCTTTTGTTGAAGCGACTCTCTCCAAGAGAGCTAAAAAGGCCCTCAGCCAGTGAAAAGAGTGTGAATGATGTTTGCTAGGTGCTGTAGGAATATTGAAAGCTGAAAATACACTTGGATGATTTGTGAGCACAGGAGTTTGCGGCGGGGGGGGGGGGGGGTTGAGGTGTGAAACAGGACACTGAGCTGAACAAGATGATGGTGACAATTGTGTAAGTGTGTGTCTGGATGTGTGTGTTCTTAACCTCTACACTATGCTTACATACTCCTGATTGATGGAAGTGATGATTTAAAATGCAAGGAGGTTGGCAGAAGATTTGTGTGTGTTGACTTCTGTCTCTCAGACTCCAGCTTGGTGCTGCTGGCCTAATCTCCTCTACTTTTGTAAGGAAAAAACTATAATGTGGGTTCTCTAATAACTATAATGTTACTTAAGATATTGTGCATATTTTTTCCATTTTCCAAAAGAGGTTGGAGCAGCATTTAGACACATTTGTGAAAACATCGTCTAAGCTTGAAGCTACCGGGCGAACATTTCCTACAGCAGCGGTTGATTTCTGAGAGCCGGGTATGAATGCTGATACAGTTTCAACAAGCACACATAGCCTTTGTTATGTACAATAAGTCAATCAAAAGTGTGTCCACTTACAACATTTAACATTTGGGAGGACCCATTGTGCTATTAAGTTTGTATTCCATTCGGAAAGCGGAAACTAGCAAGATAACTAACTTAGCTAAGTAGCTTTCACTTTCTGATGATAGGCTAATTAGTCTAGCTTGCTAACATTAGCACTTAAACACACTAGATGTTACATTCATGTTATTTGCAAACCTTCTGATTAATTGGCAGCTCCCACACACTCAGCAGCAAGATGAGGGTCTGTCAAATGTTAGCTGCCTTTCTTTTATAGGTCATGGGATGTAGTTAGTGATGGCAAATGACTGAAATCTCTCAGCATCCGGTTACCTCAGCACAACGTGGAGTAACATGGAGTAATGTAGGTAGTGCTCAGAACAGAAACAGGACAAAGCAAAGAGCAAACAATCAACCCCTCAGCTGGTTAACTGCACGTGTGGCTCTTTGAGTTGAAATTATATAAATATATTTTTAGAGCTTGCATGCACAGATATTTCACCAATCAAAAATACCAGTAATTACATTGTAAGTTGTCGGGGGCGCTATAATTGCAGATACATTTTGACCAAATAATGAAAAATAGTATTATATTTTTTTATTTCAGATTGACTTTAAAGGTCAATAGTGTTTGCATGTGTGTTTGTGCTTTTTTGTACAAGTATAGCATAAATGATGAGCTACTTTTGGGGAAAATGATTCCTTAATTATACCCAGGCTGTATTCATGTGTGTTCAGCTGTGTGGGCTGGCTGAGGTGAGACCTTCTCCACTCCACCCTGGGGTCTCCTCAAAACAAAGAGCAACAGTGCAGATAGAGCACCAGCCCTGCGTTATCACCTTACACACACTGAGGTCCAAGGTTAAGGGCCACATTACACCCAGGCCCGGCACTTTGATCCTGCAGAAACAAGGCCCTCTGATGAGGAACATCTCTGGGGAGTTGGTGAGGGATAAGGAGACGCTGATTAGGTTTGAGGAGGACACAGATACGTCGCATTCCCAAAGATGAATCATCATGAAAGCTAGAAAAAGGAGTGTCTGAAACCAAATAATTGTCCAAATGACCCTTCATTGTTTGTTAATGCCACTGAGAGTCACGTTGAATGTTGGAGTCATTTGTTAAATTACATCTCCTGTATCCTGAAAAAATGTATAAGACCTATGGGTGCTATCAGTGTTCCATTACCTTCATACATGTGTTTTCCCACCCTCCTTTGCTCTCTCTTTTCAATTGTGTAGGTGTATTGCAACATGGAAACAGCCGGTGGTGGATGGACAGTCATCCAGCGCAGAGAAGACGGCAGTGTGGACTTCCAGAGAATGTGGAAGGAGTACAAAATGGTGAGACAAGACAAATACATGCACAGAGACACTTGCGTGCAGACACTTATCTATTTCCATTAAAAGCAAGATGATAATGGTGGTCCTCTAAACACAGGACAGTGAGTCAACACAGAGAGAAAGTGAGAGAATACACTCATCTACGTATATCCATTGAGCTTATTACTATACTTTTCTATGAGCAAAACATCCTGTTTCAAAAAATACACTTCTGCACAGGCGATTAATGACAAATAGAGTGCACTTTTGGCCTTGATTAAACATGTCGAAAACTAAGAGGCAGGATCCACTGATCCAAGACCGTTTGCAGTGTTTCGGCTAGATATCATTCCTCCTCAGCAATAGCTCTTCTGTCGTTTTTATATTAGCAATATTGTCTAGGGTGTCTGAGACTTGCTACACTCCTCAGCCAAGGCTCCAGTGACATGCAATTATTCTTCCACTTTTCCAACAGGAAATTATTACCTAAATGTAAAAACAACACATTTGTTTAGTCTCTATAGCGTTGTGCCAGCTGTTTCATCTGTTTGTCATCAAGGAGAAATCTATGCATATTTGCATTGGGAGTGTTAACATTTTCGACCTAAGCTGTGTTTAGACGGTAAATTGGATTTATTATTGCTGGCAGTTGCATTGCTTGTGTTTTCTGTGTAAGTCACCTGTGTATACCTTCCGCTAGCTGTCAGTATATTGTCAAATGGACTGTGTTCACTGTGTGCCCTGTAATCTGCTTTCTGTTTCGAGTGTAATTATGTCCCCTCTCTCCACTGCTCCTGATGTACAATGTACTAGTCAATGGGAAAGGATTTCACAGCTGTTTAAACCAGATAACTCAAATAAAACCGGGAATGAACACTGGTGAAAGGTTTGAATGGTGATAAAGAAACAGAGATATAATAAAAGAGAGAGCGAACAAAAAGAACAAAAAAGGAAAGAAAATGTGATCTTAAGACCATCTACTGCTTGTAATCACCAGGAGACCACACATCACAGGAGACCTTGCAAATTATATTCACAACTCTGGCTAGCTAAAAGTAATGGTTAAACAGTTGAAATAGTTAGCTAAAAGTAATGGATAAATTGTTGAAATGTCCAGCTTCTGCCACTCCCAAGTAATATGAATGCAAACTTGACCAAAGCAACTTAAGCATTGACAATTCAATTGTATCAAAACATATTGATACAGAATGCACTTTTATGTCATTCGTTTTGTGAAGGCTGATGTTGCTGAAGAGTACTCGTGAGTTCATCTGATATGTCAGACAAAAAAGGTTGAAAGCCACTCTTCTAGTTTATCTTTGTGTGTGCTCAAGATTTACAATTACATTTTCCCAAGACAAAGTGATTTTAGCAAATGTAACATAAATGCAAACCAAGCGCTCAGTCCAACAATATGACTAAGCATCTCCTCGTCTTTTCTGAGCTGAGTGATGTAGATAAGGCTTGCGTGTGAAGGATCGCAAAGCACCGGAACTAGACAAAGGAAAACTGTCAACAGAGCTTGACTCCAAGCCTTTTCTCCAGCCAGCGTTCTTGAGATAAAGCGCGATCACAGTAGGAGGCATTGGACCAAGCTTAACGCCAGTCAGAAGGGAAGATCTCATCAGGAGTGAGATCAAATGTAGAGAGAGAGAGAGAGAGAGAAAAAGAGGGGAGAAATCGGTAATGGGCCCCAGTCACTTTCTCTTCCACCCACTCGGCTGGACATGCCTAAGGCCCGAGGAATGCCCCATATTTACTTTCCCATTTCTCATCACCACACACGCAGCGCAAACACAGACTTCTCCCTGACGTTGCCTCCCTAGACCAGACTATCCTGTCAGAGCTGTAATGCCCTCCTGCTTTGTGATATTCCCCTCTGCAATCCGCTGCTCTTGCTGCTGTCAGAAGCACTTTGCCTGTGACCGCGAGCCACTCTGATCAAATACAAACTTTTGCAGTTGTTTGAAGGAGTGTCCGTGCACACAGTTTATATTTTGGGAAAGAAGACTTTAAGCAGTAATGAGTTTAACATGTGTGACTTGAGTGGAAGGCGGAAATGGAAAAAGGTGTGTGACTATGTCAGCTGGTACAAATTCAGGCACTTTTATAGGTAGGGAAGCCTATCCACGTGGAGGATCAAGTCAAAGTATGGTTTAAAAAACCAGCATAAAATACGTTAATATACAACGTGAGTAATGTGTGTGGCTTTTTCACTGAAGTCCGGAGAAATGAGAAAGAATGCAGCTATGAATAAAAAAAATATACTGCTTCTGCTGGTGAATAAACAACAACATTAAGTGTTATCGGGAACCGTTTGTTCTTGTGTAATTTATGATTGACGAAAAATAAATCCGTAAATAAATGAGAAAATTCCTTCCCATCCATTCCACAATCCTCTAAGCGTTGAGATTTTATCATTCTAGGAAAAGAGAGGAGATAGCAATGAATAATTTCTAGCCTGTGATTTACAAAAACAACTGTACGTGCTATTTCCAAACTGATTATTGTGTTCCTCTTCCTTCCTTGCAGGGTTTTGGGAGCGTGTCTGCAGAGCACTGGTTGGGGAACGACTATGTTTACCAGTTGACCAGTCAGAGGCAGTATGCCCTCCGTGTTGAACTGACAGATTGGGACAGACACCAGGCCTTCTCACTGTATGATCGCTTCCAAATCGGCAGTGAGAAGCAAAACTACAGGTACTGCTCATATTGCTGCTAGTAGACAAAGAGGTTGGCTAATTGTTTTTTCAGGCCAAGGAACATGCAGACAGCTTTTCACAGTACTGGATGTGTTTTTGCAGAATTCACTTCCTGTTTGAATTGCATATGCATATTTGCAACACATGTTAAAGTGATACAGACGTCAGATTGAAATATGAATAAATGAATGAATCTGCAAAAAGCTGAAGTTCATGAAAATGGTTTTTAGCCCTGCTAGTAGCATGGCTCTATCATTGGCAATGTTGACCAAAACAGAAGACTGTCTTATTCTATCTAACTACTTTTGGATGAATTTGCCGTGACATTTGGTTCAAACATTCATGTCCCCCTTAGGATGAATTATAATGACTTTGTTGATGCCTTATCCTGTAATCTTGCACCACCATTGCTAAATTTTTATTTGTCCAACTCTGTGATATATGACATTCCCATCAGCCTCAGCTGTAATTTGTGTTTAATGCTAATTAGCATATGTTAGCATGCTAGTAGTACACCAAACATCCACATTAAGCATTACGTCTGCTAAACATCAGCCTGCTAACATTGTCATTGTGACCACGTTAGCATGATGTTATTAGCATTTTGCTCAAATTTTGCTATGCCTAAATACAGCCTCCGAGCCGCCAGCGTAGCTCTCACACAATGTCTACACAGGATGCATCCAGACACAGTATTGAGTGTATGTCACGTTTTGGCAGAAAATAGGCAAAATGTGCTTCAGGTTGCGATTACACGTAAGGTGAACCGTTACACAGCCTGTGTTGACTGCTGTAGTAGAAGTGTATTTGTTCTATAAAATGAGGTGGACTGAAAACGTGGCTGTGCAGACTAGTCTTGTTTTGACTTTTTCTCGCCGATGTCGAGATTGTGAAACTGTGTCTTTATGTCACAAATGGAAAGAAGGAAGTAGGAATTAAAGACGGAGAAAATAAATTGTAGGAAATAACACTTCACTGGGAAAGACAAAAAAATGATCAAAAGTGTTAAGATTATAGACTAGTTTCTAGATTTCTAGTAACTGTGATTGTTCCAGACACTTAATCAAGTTGATCCTGTTACGTAAGTCTGTGGTTAGGTTTTTGTCATTGCAAAGTCCTTCCAAACCAAACGTATCGCTTGTCAGCATCTCATCATTACAAACTTTGCTGTGATTGACGCATTGTCCTTGTGTGTTGCGGGGGCAAAGGTTTCTGTTTTCTTTTGAGGGGGTTAATGATAACAGGCCTCAAACTATGGCAGATGCTTGGCCCTCTCAGATGTGGAAAACTACTGCAAATTCCACAGAGTTCCAAGCAATTGCTGGCTTCAGAGGAGACGGTCTGACATCTCCAATTCTGCAGTTTCACTGGATGGCTGGTTCTCTCTGATAAGAGATCCCTTTAGTTGCGAAACCTCTTGTGTTTGACTTTTGAATGACGAAATAAGGAACGAGATTCTGTGGCTTGAGAGCCTTTACCTCAACCCTTGCATTGCACTCAAGCTCCAGAAAATAATACAAATTTCAAGTGTTTCCCTACAGCGGGGGGCCGTAAGGCTTGTTGCCATATCTAATTTTCGGAATTGTCTCGCGATGACAGGGGTTTCACTTTACAGGGTTTCCATCTTGAGGAGCTTGTACCTGGAGTGGGCTTTGTGGTTTTCTCTGAGGAATGGCGAAATGGATTTGAATCAAGCTGGAGAGATCCAGTTGTTTTTTGTTTTGAATTTACAGCAAGTTGAGGTTCTGTGGGTCCGTAATGTGAGGACCAAGTGAAACTCCATCTCTGATTACCTTTAGATTTTATTGCTGCCTCTGGGTTGAATGCACTGGCACTGACTTCAGGCTTGTCATCATTGCATACAGATATGTGAAGTGCAGGCCTGTATATTTGTAGGGCAGGCATATCAAACCTCAATGCATACTTTACTGTATCTAAGCAACAGGACTTTATCAAAACACTAAGCAGATTTAGCCTTTCAAAAAATCCCACACCATCCAAGTCCTTCTGTAACTGTACTCTGTATTTTTCACTGTTCTGTAACTCTTTCACACGCACAGACTCTTACACACATTTATATTTCCTTTTATATCATTCTTTCCTGTGTTTGACACCTATTTTTAACTTCCCACACTCGACCTTTTGTTCTTTTGAGTTAGGGAAACAATAATAGTTTTTGTCCCGCTGAGGCAGGCAAAGGGCATCCCCGGCCTTCTAGTCTGTTTTGGATGCAGGCTCATACTATTTAGTAGTCCAATTGACATGCTGATCTCTATAAATAGATTTGTTCTTGAAAAATAGTTGTGGTATGATAATCACACATTGTTTCTCTGAAACCGGCCAAAACATACCAGATGGCTAGGCCCCAAACAAACCGACGCTGCCACGTTCTCTGTTCTTTCTGCTTTGGCACCTCCCTGCTTTTAAATGTCAAACACTCTGCGGCAAGTTCTCCAAATTGCATTTATTGCTCCGAAACACAAGAGATAGCTGTATGTGGCATGGCCTGCCTTTTAGTTGGTGTTGGAATAATATCTGTCATCTGTGGTGGTTTACTGGAATACAGTCTGCGTCAGTGTGAGTCAGACAAACATTTATAAAGACCTCATATGGTAGAGTCAATCTGCCTCTGTCTCGCTCTCTCTCTCTGTCTCACACACACACATGCTGTAAGAACAAACGTGCATAAACAACACCACGAACAGGCAAGTTCCACTTTGCAACCACACAGAATAATTGAATAGTCCAAGTCCAACAATGCACACAACTCACCATTTATCATTAACCAGCCAGGAAATGTTTGTCTTGCTGCCAGCATCTTTGTTTCATATATATACAGTATATATACTGTGAAACGGAAATTAGTCAACTTGCAGAGACGGAGGGAGGTGTGCAATTATTCCTTTGTAAAATATATGGTCCTTATCCTCTGCGACCCTTCGGGATAAGCAGTATGGATAATGAATGAATGAATGAATGGTCCTTATCCTTTTAGAAATTAAATCATGTACAAGGAATAAATGTCACATGTAGTACTAGCAGTCATTCATATATATTCACATATTCAGTCATCTAATTCTTGTTGGCTTTGTCCAGCATAATACAACTGTTATATCAGTACATTATTAACAATCAGGTGATTATAAAGCATTGTTTAAGTACTTAGGGTGGAAACCCATTCAGACTGTAATGATGTTTATAGCTGTGCGATGTCAGTATCCGACAGTCGTATAGTTTCACTTATGAACATATGATGCATTAAAGGTATATCTCAAAAATAGAGATGTTTTGATGGATATTGCAGAAGTGTGTGTGTGTGTGTGTGTGTGTTTAATGTCCCAGGAAACCCATTTAAGCATCAATAAACAGTTTCCCCCCAATTTAATGGTATTGGGAAAAATCATTATTTCTCTCAGTCAATAGCATCAGACTATTAGAGTTTTTGCTTGTGTTGACGACCTTTTTCAGGAAGCCAGTACTGCCCTCAGAGAGTTTGAGTCCATGAATCAAAACTGATATGGTGACAACTGATTATAGCTTGTTAACACAGATGAGTCCATGCACTCCAACACTGTTCAATTCAATTAGATTATATAAAGCAAATTTGGTATGCCACTTAATTTCTGTCTTTATTGTATGTGAAGTCGTTTTTTCAGTGGAGATGAAAGAACAATACAATAATTTGGGTAACACTTTTTTAAAGGTGTTCCCACCTTCTCAAGTCTACATGTTTGCTGTTTGAAATCTGAATTTCGTAACTTGGGATTTGTAAAATTGTGATGAGCATTTTTCACAGTTAATTGCTCAATAGACAAAATAAAGTGCAGATTAATGGACAATGTCTGCCAAACATTGGTCCTGCAGATCTTGCAGAAATAAAGAGCAGAAGTGGAGCATTAGAGCAGGAGCAGATCGAGACCACTGCATCGACGCAATAGCAGCCAAATAAAAGAAGAAATCAAATCACTGGCTACTTCTGCACAGTGTAAGGTCACATCAGCAATGTTATTTTAATGTTGAGCGAACAAATCTTGTGGACGACACTTTGAGGGGTAAATTTGGGTCGACCAGAGCCACAAAGTTCCCACTGAACCACAACCTCATTATATTGTGAAATGAGCTATTTTAGATTTTTCTTCATTGTGAGTGAGGTCACCATAATTGCAGAGGTTACTGTCTTCATAAACAATGGGAATAAAGTCCTCTATCATCAAAGCTAATTTGGTTGCTGTGATACAGCGTGGGTTGCAGAAAGGAAAACAATCAAATCAAATATAATTTGATGCCCTGCAAATATTGTTGCAATGATAGCTATCAGATCAGTCAGAACACATACAGTTAATCACCCTCATTTATCAAAGTTTCTTTGTTGCAAGAAAGAGCTTTGTGCTACATATCAATATGAACAGAAGGGGTAAAGTAAAAGTCAACCTGTACAAAATATCAAAGGGACACAAAAAGAGCAACAAGACTAATTGGTGAAAATACAGATGGAATGGGAAAAACAAAGTGCAATAGTGCTGATGTCACAGAATGAAGAAAATTGCATGTTATACAAAAATAAATTATGTAACAAGAAAGGCTGGAGCCACAAACTGAATGATACAAACTGCCAGCTTAGACAAAGAGTTTCAAGCTGATAAACAGTGATTACCAAGATTGGTCCTCTCTACCGAGAGGAGTATGTGTGTTGATTTATAGGTGGCTTTTTTGCGTTTCCATGATGCAATTTTTTGACAAAGGCTTTGTAGATAAATAAATATCAAGGATTATTGTGTATGAAGTTTCCTTATACAATATTCTAATTATGTCCAGTACCAAACCTAAATGTGCTATGGTAAGAGTTTAGGCAATTCTCTGCATTCGTAATTTCTCTAAGGCTAACTTAGAGAATTATCAAGTACAGTATAGTATAGTACAGTATCGTCTGCATATAGATGTATTTGACAATCATAGACAAAAAACACAACCATTGTTGTAGAAGCACAGAAAGGCAGATACTGGACAGTACAACGTCCATTAAAAATTGTATATTTATATTTTTTTAAGATCTCGAAAAGTGAAATACATAGAATGTATTTCTCTACAACCATTTGTAGTGTGGGATCTTTCTATGAAATGCATAATATGATATTGCAAGATATTATTTCCAATAAATATTTCCTCAACTATAGATATCCAAAGGTTGACCATTTTGACCGTTTTTTTGCAGGATTAAGGATTTAAAGTTTCATGCAACTACTTCAGAACTGTGAAAAGTGGGTCAGTGAATGTCTGAGTATTTTTAATGCACATTAAACACTAATTTACATGTGAAGATTTAGTGAAGTATCCTGGCCACCAGAGAGAACAATCATGTCCAAAAAAATCATCATGAGGTTTACATGTACAGTCACAGGAGTAAAATATATGCGCAGACACAAGTTGAGGTTTACAGGGAAAAATGTTTCGTATGTACTTTCAAAGCCTTCCAGCTGGAAGAAAATACTTATATGTTTATTTTTCAATGAGCCATTACATCTTTATTCAATATCCTTCCTTGTTCGGATTGCCAAGTTCTTAAATCCAGTGATTTCTCCATATGGTAATGGTCCGATTTCCCTGTAGATCTAGTGTAGATGTTTTTCATGTGAAGATTTAGGAAAGAAATTGGCAGAGATTTAGGTTCCAAAACATGGTGACCCCTTTATTTTCCAAGACTCACACTGAGATAATCTTGGATATCTCCAGTTATGTCTTGAACCACATCCCTGGAGGCGTCAGATTCCACAGTTTTCAATGATGGAGAGATGAAGCATCTAAGCTACTGGCTGCAACACTTGTGTCAGACAGAAGAAGAAAAAAATCAGAAACAAGACTTGTTAGAAAATAACAATCTGCTGTGTATTTAAAGTTTATCTGTAATCAAAGTTATAATGCTTTCTATCACCTTATATTTCTATCACCTTAATTAAACAACAGAAAATCCCAAAAATTTTAACAAAATTAAATCTATTACTGATCACTTCTAGCTTTGTCCTGAGCTTTCAACCATACCACCTGGTCTTTTGGACCTGTTGACTGGATGCGGATGCAGTCATATCAGCTACTGAACTCATATATCAACAAACATTTTGACAAACTCTATCTGCTGATGATGTCCTGCAATACGGTGGAAGGTTGCGGAAAAAGCTAGTAAATGTGCATTGAGTATAGATTGTTGTGCCAGTGATCTCTTATCATTAGAACCAAAAGTCACTTGCAGATTTTTATTTTTACATTCCATTAAGAGCTGCAGCTCTGTTTCTGGCAGTATTTTGTCCTTTTAATGGACATGAGACATAAAGAAGAGGACTATGCTAGTCACTGTATTTAGAAACTTTATGCATATACCTTTGCCAGTAACTTTACTGCAGAAAACATTGAGAATGAACAAGTGTATTATTATCAATCTATATGCAGCATAGCTGACCTCTGTGTATCTATACATACTGTTTGCATCAGTGTCCCAATGGGGCTATATGACACCCAGAGGCAAGAGAGCAGCTAAGTGGGTCTCAGCCAACCAGACACCTCTGCGGCCTTGTGGTAGGAAGTGAACCATTGGTCAGGGTGATTAACCTCTGCAGTGGGCCAATCAGACTGCAGTTCAGGAGGCTAACGACAGCCAGGTGCGTAACAGCACGCCCTCGACCCTCAGCTGATGGGGTTGACGCCTTCATGTATGGAGATGAAAGAATACAAGCAGGCCAAGCTTGGCTGTGTCCGTCAAAAGATGAAGCGTGGCAGATTTTAAAAGTGCTGCAACCACCTTCATTAGAGCCTCAAGAAAGATGTTGTGCACATTATAGTGATCATTCAATAGAATCACATGAACTTTGTACACAGTAACATAGACACATTGTTTTATAGCTTTTCCCTTATCTCCCCCCCCCACACACACACACACCAGAGAAATTATTTCATAAAGTTACTGAATGACAGCAATATCCTCTGTTCAGAGTAACACAGTGTGTTGCGAAGAGGAAGTGTCAGATGACAAACAGGCGACATGTTAGCAGATCTTGGGGCCCCACACTGATCCCAAGCCTGCTCAGTTCTAATCCAACACATCTCTCCTCTGTGTGGGGAGGAAGGAGCACACTTTGTGGAGGAGCAGCTCCAAGGAGTCATCTATGATCCCTTCTCTGCCTTAAAAACGAAGTGCATTTCTACAAACATGAAGACTGTAGGGCTTTGTAGGGAGAACAGCTCTATCTTTTTAAATATTTCAACTTACTGAAGGTATGTTTTTATTTCATGTGCAAGCTCTGACACTACAAAATACAAGATACAGTGTAATAAAATGCCAGTCATTGTAAAAAAAAAGGTTTGCTTGGAAGTGCTCTTAACATATCACTGTCATCTGATTCCTCACCTGACCCTGCTGCAATTCATTTCTCACGTACACAGTTTGCAGCTATATTACTCCAGAGCATAGACTCATTAAGACGGAAACTGAGTCTGCATCGAAGCTTTAAGGCATCGGTTCACCCAAATCACATAAGAAAACATTTTCTCACTTACCCCGAGTGATATTTAGTCATGCAAATAGTTTGGGGTTTATTTGCCCGGGTTTCGATGCGCGTATCTCCACTGGAAACATTTGCAGCCACCCCCGTAATACAATGTGAGCGTGTGGTGCTAAACACGTTGGATCTTTAAAAACAATTCATATACGCTGTCAAACTCAAATTTTCAATTTCCTCACTTTTTGTGCAAGTAAATATAAACTAAAACAATACGGCAGCTATTGTGCATGTTGTTCCCTTCAGATGAGTGGTGTTTCCCATGGCAGCGATATCCGGCGTTGCTAGGAGACAGTACTTGAGAACATCATATCCCTGTATAGCTTGTTGACACTAGACGTTTTCTTCTCCTCTTTCCACATAGCGCTGGTTGTAAACCATTTGCAATGTAAGCAGTGTGTCCCTTTACAACATTTGGAATGACCTATCATGCTGTTTCCAGTGGGAAAATGAAAAACTAGCTTCTGCTGATAAAGTGGAATCTAGTTAGCATAGCTTGTGTTTTAACTGATTCGTGATCAGCGGAATTCTCAGCTCAGATATCTCAAAAAGTTTGGAAATAAAGCCAAAAACTATCATGACAAGATACCGCCAGTTGTAAATGGGTAAATATAAAAAAAAATTATGATCTGAGTCCAATTACTCATTAATGATGACACGCGCTGTTGCTCCTTTGATTTGATATGTTGAAAGATCACAAACAAGCCGACATCCCGAGTGGAGAAGAATTAGATGGCGCCCCAGAGGAGCTTTAGCAGGAACAATCAGATTAGCATGCATGCATGCATGCATTGCCTCTTAAATTCCAAATGTGGCTAAGCAGATGTCTGTCCCCTGATACATTTCATTAACATCAATTACTAGACGCCATTTCTCAGTCTTGTTTTTTCTCTCTACCACTCTTAGAAACAGGCCTCTGGAAAAGTGTCTCTTCCTCGTGAGTTCATTACTTGCCCCATCTTTTGATTACCACACTTTTCATTTGAGTGCATAATGGATCCTGACAGGGAAAAACAGCAGATGTCAGTTGTTGATCTGCTAAATATGCAGCGCAGCCGGTAAACACAGCCGCAGACTATTAAAAGCAGCCTGTCAAATTGTCACGCTGAAAATCCCTCTTGATGACGTGCCTTGGCGATTTGTCAGCGCAACAGTGATCGTAAGAGCTTTGGAAAATGGAGAATAGATGTGCAGCAAAGTCTGTTCTGTATCAGAGCAGTAGCAGACCTCATCCTTGACACTGCATGTTGTGTCCCTCCAAATCAGGAATTGGCTTATAGAAGTCACCCGTAAGTGAAGCAGGGCTCTGGGATATGAGTTTACGCCTAACTGGAAAATATCTCTATCTATTGCCTCGTAGACAACGGTTAATACTTCAGCTTGTGTCGCAGATGACGTACTGTTCACAGGAACCTGCACATTTATACACACACTTAAGTGCTTATAATATACTCACAGGCTCTTATCCAAACATGCCATGTCCAGTGGTCGTTTGGTGCCACTGATTAGGCACATGACTCACATTGTAGGATTACAAGTATTGGTTTAGTGGCTTCGTGAATTCCCCACTATAACCGACACTGCACTGCAGCCATTTGCACAGCTGTCCAAATACAGAAGTCTTTCACGTTAAATGACTTTCTTTCTTGGGGATTCCTCCAGTCTCTTTCTTTGAGGTATTCAACCTGATGCCTCAGAGCTACAAGCTTCACCAAGGCTGGAGGTTTTTGCGTGCGAAGCGTTCAGCATCTCCTGAAAACATAAAATGTTGTTTTTGTATTTGTTACTTTCTCATCGGAAAACCTAAACTGGTACGTAAGGTTCACTACACGCACATGGTCCCCTGAAGAAAATGAGCGCAGGAAATTGCTTTCAGTGAGAGTGAACCATACTTAATAACGGAGACCTCGTTGGCATGGTGCTGCAATCCTGCGCTTTGGATGTGCAACCTCATCCACTGGGAGAAAGTAAAACTGAGAGAGCGTGAGAGAAACAAAGACATCAAGAGGAAAAGGGCAAGTGTGCGATGCGGCGCACACGGGGAAGGCGTGTTCTGATGGTAATGGTAAAGCTGCCAAAGGGATGTAGGATTTCTCAGATCCTCGTTCAGCAATTCCCATTCACACCATGAGTGAGTTCACAGTGGGACACGCCCTGCAGGAATCTGCTTCCAAGCTGCATATTAGTTTTCAGTTTGTGTGTTGAGCACTGGGTCTGCGGAGGAATTCAGCTTGGGAGTGACCGCTTATCAGTCCCACGGACATGCTGTTTGTTATACTAATCCTCAGAGTGAAAAGATGGCAAGAAAGCTTAATACTAACTATCTTGTCACCTCTTACGTTGGATGGATAATTACCAGTTGATGCTCAGCAGATGTTTAGTTGCTTATCTGTTCAGTATATACAGACCTGTATAGCTGCATTCAATATGCATTGGCAATAGTGTGGGCTTTCTGTAGCACATGTTTAATACAAGACGTACATTTTCAGAGCAACAGTTTGCAACTATTTATTGTAGATAGATATACAGAGAACATCTTCATGTGCACAGTTAATGATGCACTTTACAGTACGTGCGCAGCAGGGTCTTCTTTCTGGCGTAAAAGAGGAACTGGGTAGCATAACCAGCTACTGTCACCATGGCTGAACACGCAAAGGCAATAGTGCCACCTACAGAAACTCAAACTTTGTTAACGAAAAGTAAAAAAAGAGATATATCATTTTGGGTTTTTGGAGTTTTTTTCTCTCTTCTTAGCAAGAATGGTGTCTCTAGTTACTTTAGAGTATTTCATTTGGAAATTAATACAGATGATTAATTCCTAGTAGCAGTAACTGTACTCATACGTAAGCCAACCAGTGTGAGTAGATTAGTGTCAACTCTAATCATTACTTGAGTTATTCAGGAACAACGTGGTAACGATGAGATATTCAGCAGTTCTGGATCATTCCTTGGTAAATGCTGTCTTGCGTGCACCTTTTTTGTTAATAGGAGATGCGATTTCCATTTTTCCAATTATTACTGAGCACTTAATTCCTGTAAACAACAACAAATCGCACCCTTTTGCATCTAGCTCCCTTCCACAATGTTAAAGTGAGTTGACTCCTGTGTGCTGATCCTCCTTTCTCAGCTTCAGTCTCAATCCAGCAACCTGGATGTCTGCTTTGACCATTGGAGGTTGTTATACATTCAAGCAGCCCCTAAGATAACATATTGTTGATTCTGCACAGTACGCCCTCTACAGTTATCTTATGCCTGCAGCCTTCTGACATGCTTTTTAGATATAAAACCCCTCTCACACAAAATATATGTGAACTGGTAGCAAAAATGATGTGGTGTGTATGGCTTCATGAAAGGAATGTAACATCCTGAGGAAGAGGAAGAACAACTGTGTTCTTATACATTAGAAGACAAGCCAAGGAGAAATGTTGCATATTTGGATACCAACGACATGACAGTTTGCCCCACCTGTCCAGCTATGGAAGGATGACAGGTTGCTTATTGCTCTTTTACTGTATATAGCTGTTACAGGTCAGTATTTAGTGATTTGGTCTGTTGTTGTGGTCTTAATTTACGTACTGTGGCCCTGCAGATGGAAATGTGATTCCCAGACATTCCATACATGTTCTTTCCTCTCCCTGTCTCTCTCTCACTTTCCATCTGTAATTCTTTCATATGCTCTCTCTCACTCTCTCTCTCTCTCTCTCTCTCTCTCTTTCCTTCTTTATTTTATATTCTCGCGACCCTGTTAATGTTGTTCCAGGTGTTTTACATGTACTCAATCACAACAAAAAATAAATAACTCTCGGGAGACATTTCATTGCGGCATGTTATGTCTTCTTGCTGTCTTTATTGCTTACACTGCTCACTCCACCATACTCCTCTCCCCCCTCTTCCTCCCCCTGATGTGTTTCCATGTCCTCCCGACTCCCTTCTCTTCCTCCCCCTGATGTCTTCCAGGCTGTTCTTGAAAAGCCACAGTGGGACTGCCGGCAGACAGAGCAGTCTAGTAATCCACGGAGCAGACTTCAGCACCAAGGACATGGACAATGACAACTGCATGTGCAAGTGTGCCCTCATGCTCACTGGTGGTAAGTGCAGCAAAACAGTGCAATACAGTGAGGGCAAGCATACATGCATGGCAACGCAGGAGACCTGTATCAACATTACCTCCTGGTGTAAGAATCATTTTTAGTTTTAGTTTTGTAGTTATAACCACAGTTACGATAACACTGAGAACACCTACAAAATCGCTAAGATCAGGTAGCATGGCAAGATTTCTACACTGATGTTCAAAAGGGCAAGAAACATGAGTGGCCAGATAATCGGACCAATCGTAATCAAAGCCAACAGAATTGGCAGATTATTTAAAACCACTGTATTGGGAGGTAAACCTAAATCTTAAATGTAGCAGAAATGTGTGCACGCTCGAGGCCAAGTACAGGAGTTCAAAGTGGGACCAGGACGTCGGTGTTTAAACTTGTGATGGATTTTTAAGACAATCTAAAGCTGCTTTAATTAATTGGTTTGGCCACTTGGGGGCAGTTTGTTTTCTCTTCCAAATATGTTTAGCTAGCTTGAAGGTTTGTGTAAAACCTGTCTGATTGTCTACGTTCTTGTGTTTCTTGCCCCATCAGATTTCCTTTCAGCAACATCTTCTTGCGCTCAGAAATCAACAATGAACAATGTCATTATTACCAATAGAAATCATGGGCAAATCTACAAAACAAAACAAAAAAGGCCAAACATGTATATGATCCTTTAAGCATTTGCCTCTATGGCACCAGTGAAACAATACAGAATTGCTTTAATGAGAAAACATGATATAATCATTCCAAAAGCTATTTTCTCTGATTGGCTTTATGGCCAAGACCACAATGTTCATTGCCCAGTCATTAGTTCAGGTCATTATTGTCACAACCTGCTCTTGCAAGACATGCAATGGGGCTAACATGGCCACTTATACATCTATCTGCACCTATTAGGCTATATTCTGCATCCCCTCCCAGTTGCACTGTGGTTGGAAATGAGCACATTATAAAAATCCCTGGGCGCGGCACCAAGTGTCAGAGAGATTTAAAATGACTCTGCTTCTCCTGCTGTGTAAGTGGAGCCCAGTGACCCTCGCTGTCACCTCATGGCAGCTCTATTGCTGTGGAGTCCTGACCTGGTACTAATCAAGCATTTCTAAGTGCAGATTTAAGATCAGCATTACCTCTTAGGTCATTGTGAATGCAGTGAATTAAAGGAACCTGGCATCTGATCACTGATCAACACCCCTGCTCTGCTTGACTCATAGCCTGCCTATGGCCAGCCACAAAGGATAGGCATCGCAACATGTAGCCATGGCTGGTCCGAACCCAGCACTGTGCTAGCTATAGTATATACACTATATAATTTGATTCATTCCCTGCATTTAGAAGAGCAGGGCAGACATCAAATGATGTAAGTGTCTGGAATATACAAGATGAAAATACTTCTCTGCTGCATTTATGAGGACAACTGCAGCATGCCGTGTTAAGAATATGGAGGAGGATAATGTGGACACACGCATACTGTAATGTATATATTTACACAGCACCAGAACATAAAATAGGGGTAAAACACTGACAGTAGGAGGTAGGGGGGATCCCTCTGTCATGAGAACAAACTTCACTAGCTGAGACTTTCTTTCAAGAGAAGACATCCCCACCTTTTTTACAAGTCAGTTAAAATCTCTGGCCTGGAAATCTCCTGATCATAAATCCCAAAGGATATCTGCTGTGCACGCTGGATGTTTATGTGTGTGTCGGCGCTTGTGCGGTTTGCAGTTTATCAACAAGTGAAGGATGGCAAGTTGGACACATTCTGCTTTACGGTTTAAGAGGAAAAACACTGTCTCAATAAAACAAAACAGCAGGGTTGCACAACACGCACTTAGTGTCTCTCACCAAATCGGAACCCATCATAGTATCCAGCTACATGGTATTACTACCAGCTTTTAGTTAGTTGCTAACTTGGGGATTTTTAGAGCTAACTTGCTGGTAACAGCTGCCTGCTGTGTCTGGAAACTAATAAAGGTTGAGAGAGTGAACCAAGACACTAACGTCAGGCCCTATAACCAAAACAATGTGCTAAAATAACCCGTAGAGATGCTAAAATGCCCCATAGAGCTGAGTGAACGTGCAGAGGGTGATCATTTCCCTGTGGGTTCATCACTACAAGTGACTCCTTTCACATACACATTCAGTCCATTGTTAAATTTTGGATTATTGACTATAGCAGCATTAATTTTTCACAGCTTTGGTGCATCTACAACGATGTCATGTGCAGAGCTTCCCAGCTTGAGGACCCTTCCTCATTGAATTTCATGTAAAATAAATAAATAAATTAGAGCGGAGCAAGTGCAATTTCATATTCCATTCCCACTGGCACCAGCATCCTGAAATTATGTGCAGTTGTGGAAATGTAAGGAGGTCAGTTTCCATGGTATGTTGTGTATGTGTCTTGTGACGATGCAGCAGAAATCAATGTGAAATTTAAATCTGAGTGATCCATGCCAGCAACAAGGGCAGAACATTGCTCCTGATTACTGACAGCTCTTGTGAAATGTCATACTGTAGGCCGCAGTGGTATTCAGGTCTGAGATGAGAAGCACTGCCATTTGTCACTGTGTGACTGACACATGCCATGCCTTGCATATGTTCTATATCTGACTGTATCAGTGAGGGTGTGTTAACTAATTATATATATATATAAATCTAAGACTTGAATGACAGGATGGAATTTCAGTAAATCTCTCTCATCTGAAATATATTAAACTGCTAATAATAATAATAATAACCGTATAGCACTGTATATAGCACATTTCGAACATGCAGCTCAATGCAGCTCAAAGTGCTTTATATTAAATAAAGGTAGAATGATAGATTACAATTTAAAACCAGATTAAATAGAAATAAACCTTCAGCAAGATTCAATAAAAGTGAGGACAGTGACTGCTCAAAAGCAAGATTTAAAAGGTGTGTCTTAAGGTATTTACAGAAGTTGCATGGTGGATAGTTATGGGCAGGTTGTTCCACAGTTTCGATCCATAATGTCTCTCCATACTTCTGTTGTGACATTTAATGCTATAGTCTTCGATGACCTGAGCAAGCACATCTACCTTTTCTCTAAATACCACATATACTTTGGGGGAATTATGAAATGTGTCATCTTGGCAGAAGAATAAAAGTTTCCCATGCCATTCACCTCGCTGGAGCTCATGCACGTACACTCTGCGCGCTATTAATAGAAAGAGGTACCGAAAGTGTTCAGCAACAGGTACTGGCATGCCAGTGAACCCAGTGACAGTAACACATTGAGCAGATAGCAGTGAAATGGTGTCTGAACCACCGCCATGGCCCTGCGGGAGAGGCCATGGGAAACTTTCAACCTTTACCAAGGACAAAATGTAGGATTGAGGTGATTTTATAAATACACTGACAAAGCAAGAATACTCACTCAAAGCCTTGATTGTGCTGCTAAAAGGCATTGATGATTGGCAGAATTGCTCATCTGTTTAATCAGACTGTCATCTAACTGTGTACTTTGTGTACAAGGTAATTATTCTTTTCTTTTTCTATTCAGGTTGGTGGTTTGATGCCTGTGGCCCGTCCAACCTTAACGGTATGTACTTCGCCCAAGGACAACACGTAGGGAAGTTGAACGGTATCAAGTGGCACTACTTTAAGGGCCCCAGCTACTCGCTACGAGCCACCGTCATGATGATCCGCCCCCTGGACTTCTCCTAGTCTTTTGAACTTGCGGACTTTTAACTTCCAAACAGCTATGTAGCACATTAGAGGGACGCTTCTTATTTTATCCTCTTGTTTCATCTCATTTCGCTGGCCATGGGAGTCATCCAATGAATCTTTTATTCAACCTGGTTCACCCCCCTGAGCAACTATTTCTGTGCTGCTGTTGCCTCCTAACCTTTCCCCTAAATGAACTGAAAAGCAGCCATGGGGAGGAAGACGGAGCAAGACATGACTCACCTGAACCTGATTTCTGTTACCGAGCAGGTTCACAAACGTGACCTTATTTAAAGGACAAATGCATTCAGGTGCGTTATCTCACACCTGGAAAATTGTAGGCTTGTATGAGAATTCAAGCAGGATGTCAAACCACAGTTTTCCTGGGGACCTGTGGTGTAATAATGTGGAGGACCTGAACTGTCCTGACTGGAAGGCAGCTTTCACAGAGCAGCACTGACTCTTACACTGCAGGGCAGAACTTATCCGGAACGCTCGAAGGAGACGAATGAGACTTTTTTTATTAAAATGTTGCTCACAGAACGCAGCCCATAAATATTATAATTGTATTATACTATATATTGTGTTTATAGTATTATTTTTGTTATCCCAACTCTATCCAGTATCCAAAGTGAGATGAAATTGTCTTTTGTACTGTACAGTGTATACTGAATTTCTGTCTGTATTATGTATAAAACACCTTCAGTTTTAAGGTGACCTTGAAATGCAAGTTATTGGTAATAGTTTAGGGGTCACTTGCAGTATTTGCTGGCAATTACACACTAGCTGTCTCGACAGAGTGTGATTATTTTTAGAGTTCAAGATGTGAGGTTATTATTGGATTAGATTCTGGACTGAGATCTATTTGCCTTTGTTGTTGGCTGAGAAACGACTAATACCTGCCAAGGTTCAGATTGTGAGTGATCACCTCTGCTGGATATGAAAAGCAAGGACATTAATTCAGATGCATATAATTAGTGATATATCATAATTACAGCTTTGTGCTCATTGGTACAAGTCATGCGTGTTTTCACAAATACACAGATTTACAGTGTATTTATGAGTGTAGTGAGTACCATGTCGTGATCCTTTCATCTTCACAAAGATGTAGATGCATATATTAAGCTGATGTTCATCTCACTGAATATTATTTCTAACTGTAGAAGACATTATAAAACCCCTTCAGGAGCTCTTATATTAACACAAAGAGCAGATCATTAAGACACGTTACATCCAAACTATTTTTCACAGACATCAACATGACAGAGCCTGAGGATCCAGCCAGTTTCTGTTTCTCATCAATGCAGCTTTGGGGGGGGGGAAAGAAGCAGGAGTTGGATATGAAGCATGAAATTAATGATTCCACCAAGTGATCCGTGTGAAGACATGTTTCATAACTTCCAGCTTCTAACAACAGAATCTACTGTGGACTATTTACTAAAGGTACATGTGGCGAGAAAATAAAGTGTATCTGGAACTTGTAAAACTACAATTGACATGTTTATTAGCATACTAAAATTGTATAATTTAATGTGTGTGTGTACGTAAAGCAGCTTTCCTGAGGAAAGCTGCTTTTTGTTTCTGTTTTTACTCCGCCAGAAGTACAATAGTGTTTTGAAGTCGAGCATAAAACATAGAAGGTAAGATAATAACCCTGGAGAAATGTGCCTTTGATAACTCTGCTTTTACCTCATTAAATTCCAGATTTGCAGATTTATTTAAACATCTTTTGTAACAGTGTTGTGTTGCTAGATTAAATAAAAGAGCATGTGATGCACTCATGTTTTCAATCTGCGTTTAGGCTGCACTTTCTGTGCCAAACTGATGTGATGATAGACATAGGTTTAAAGTCAGGGTTCCAAAAATGTAGCCCGCATCATTTCTTTCTTTAAGCAGACATGCTTTAACATCAAAAGCTTCTTCCCATGATAATATCTTCAACATCAGTTTAAATGTTCCGATACAAATGCTATACTGTGTGTCGTGCAAAACGAGCTTATTGCACAGGAAGGCATGAGATAAATCCCATAGATAGATGGACGTGCTTTCTTCAGGACCAAACCAGATGGTGCAAACGTTAAAACTCGGCCCAGGCAGTGGAGTGGCTATTGTCTCGAGTGGTGACTCACCCGCATGCTAACTAGTGGCAATGACAGACTGTCAAAGTGTCAAACGATGCTGTCGGGACCTTTAGTGTCTCTTCATAGTTGACATTCCTGGGTCTAATCAGAGGGTAAACAAATTACTGCAGCCTGCAAACCACTGCGTGTCCTTCAGCGCCTGCACTGACCCGACAGCCTCGCTGGAATGTGTTCTATAGAGAGGCTGGAGCAGTGGAGTGTGAAAGAGAGTCAAACACCTATGTGGGTCTTAAGCTTTGTCTTTTGCTGGTGTGAGGACAGGAGGTGCAGAGAACCACTTCTAAACTGGGGGAAGTTTTGTCTCCGGTGGACATTCAGGATGTCAAGCAAAGTGGCGTTTCACATGTCACACGTATCCACACGTACACACACACACACACACACACACACACCACCGACCCCTTACATCCACAGCCAGGATGCTCTGCTGAAAATGGATCCTTTCCTGTTAACTGAGGAAGAGCTGACGGCTGGCGAGGCAATGGGACTCCCAGAGGGAGGTGGGGCTCTGAGCTGCATGCAGACAGACAGGTCTTGGACTCCAACCAAATCAGATATGACAGAGTACAGTACCTTAGTATGAACACTCGGGGCCATTGAATCCTCTAAAGAGACCACCTGCTCACATGGTAATGAATAAAAACTTTGAGGATAGATGGGAAAGGATGTGAAAATAAAAATAGAACACCCAACTCTAGCCCTTGCTCATTTGCTTTGTATCAGATTTAAAAACAAAATGCCTTTAGAATGTGCTCTTGATTCCAGTAATATTATTAAAGGGATTTGCACCAGCACAAACCATTTGCATGGTAAGCAGAGTACGTCACAGAAAAAGGATTCCCTTTGGTGACCAGAGTGCATCCTTCAGACAGAGAGTCTGATGGAGTGAACTACAACATCTAAGGATACGGTCCTCGCTCATTGTGAAGCCCTGGTGTAGAAATGTGAAAGTATGCTAGTTTTAAATAAAGTGAGATGCAAATAGCTACTGAGTTTTCTGACATGCTTGCCAGTTAAACCTGACATCTGTGGGAAGTTCGGAATTACATTCACTACGTCGAAGGTGTGGAAAACATCTGCAGCTGCGTTGTTGTGGCTCTCAAAACACAAAGTGAAATATTTTCAGATTCTGTGACCAAGCAAATATTAACAGGCCTCTCCTGTCTTCTCCACAAATGCCCTTGTGGTAGAATTATACGTACAGTGAGTACTCCTTTAGTTTGACCTGTTTTGTGATCGTTCATTTGTGATTCCTTCATTTAGGATTTCTGCAAGCAGTGTAACGCTAACCAAGCTAGCCGTTATACTAGCTGTCTGAGGCTAATGTGTTGCTAATACTACATTTACTGTTAATTTACCTTTGGGCTAGCTTTTATGTGTTTTACTACTTTAATTGGACTCATGTGTGCAAGATTTATTAACACCTTTCCCTAGGAATCTTTCACTCGGTTTCTTCCCAGCATAATTTAAGAGGGGATGTCCACTGTTTGTATCTGGTTAACTTCCTAATGAACCGCTCCAAATACTTAACCCAGCCAAAGCAGCTCATTTAAATTGTGTGTCTACACGGCTAGCAGTCATGGTAACTCTCTCGGAATAATTTATGAGCAGGAAGACGGGAGGTTTTCTTTTTCTTCCCATTCAGCTGACCCTAACTGGCATGAATTCAGCGTTAGAGCCTGCTTTTGTGAATCCAGTTTTCTTGTCATTGTGCCTCCTGTTTATGGTATCTCATCTTTTTCTCATGTGCAATCACTATCATTGAATTTGTTGTTTTTTTCTGATGCTGTTTCCACAGTTTTCCACAATTGCCTCCAGTAAAGACTTTAAAGGCAGCTGCTGTATTCAGCTTTTATTAGCTGTGAGTTGCGCAGCATTGTGAGGGAAGAACGATATTTTGGCTCTCCGCGACAGTGACATCATGTTGCCTGTGTTTAAATTAATGACTGGGTCTTAAATGTTTTCATGTTGTGGCAAAATCACCAGGGACAGCAACTAAAGAAATCATCTGTTCAGCCGCACAACTGGCACAGAATCAACCACGAATAAAGAAAACGTTTTTAAAAAGCTGCCGCAGCACAGAGCACGGTGCTAAAAGGGCACGAGGGAATGAACTCGTAAATTCATCAGATGTAAGTCGGCCTGAAATCATTACAGTACATGCTGACATCAATGCGTGCGACTCCAAAGTCATTCTCTTTTTCACTGCAGAATACAATATAATCCCAAACCAGCTGTGTGGCCTTCTGCAGTAATGTTGAGATTTAGCGTTAGGTTGTACAGTTTCAAGTTCTTCTTCAAATGTGCAGCTTCATTGTATCTAACTGAGACAATATCCATTTCCAGTTATCTGATCTCTGATTTCTTCAAGGCTGCTAAAAGCCAACTTTTACGTGTTATCTTATTAGACTTTTATTATAAGGAAGGTTGCCATTGCTACATATCAGTTATCGGGATAATTGTGGTGGTAATTATAAAGTGATTTTGGATTGTGCAATGCTGGTTTTGAGTCCGGAGGTTTGGGAAAATAAATGGAGTAGAATAAGAATGTAAACGTGAGTTGAGGTGAGGGACTCCCTCATCTAGACAAAACTCTAAAGGGGCTTGATATGATTGATGGTCTGTGGGAGCGGGAATGACGCTTTGTGTACACAGAGGGTGTGAAGCAAAGAAAGGCAGCAGACGCCGGCAGGAGCCGTTCAAACTGATAATAGCAAGAAGACTTCTTGGTCGGATGAAAAGAGCTTGAAAGTATCAGCCGTAAATTTCATGTCTCTATCGGATGTTATAAAAAGCCGAATCAGCCAGAATAGATCCCAAAGAGACTTTAAATCGTGATTAGACATCCTGGGAAGTTCAAGCTAAAGAGAATTTACTTGTTTGCGTAATTCATACAATGAAGTGTTATTGTATTTCTCTATTCCAGTCATGTTGGAAAATTAGCACAAAATAAAACATGGGAATGACCAGTAAGTTTGGTCATTATAAAAGTTCACGTAACAAGCGAGAAGTGTGCGGCCAATTATTGCTCCAGAGGCTGCAGCGGTTTAGTAATGAAGTGTGATTTCTGACTGACGCGACGCAAGCCAAAAGCAACATGCTTTTATAAGATCTCTGGTAACAAGAGCATGGCTCCAAACAAATATCCCATGTTTTTTTTTTCTAACACAAGTCAGTATCTCAAAAATAGTGAGGATCCAGAATTCAAATCGCAACCAATCCTCTGAGAATCAACTGAAAATGCTCTAATATTCTAAAGCTCTTCTACTTAGCGTTTTATTTTCCCCTGCGTTGTTTTTTATGCCATTTCAATATATTTTCTGATTGTGAAATGGAAAACTTTAAAAAAACATTATGGGCGGCACAAATCGACTGCTGCTAATTTGCCAGTATTTCAGATTGTGTGACCAAAGGCTGTTAAATGCATAAATCCATTTGTTGCATGTAGAAGTTTGTTCATACTTTGTTCATGTTCATACAGGGAGACATACTACATGCTACATATGTGCAGAGTGCTGAAAACACACTACATGCAGTACCCGCTGCGTTTACCCACTGAGAGGGGGCGCCTGTGAGCCACTAAACCTACCCAACTGGATATATGGCAAGTGAAATCACACCTTACAGACTCTTTACACAGATTGAACAATTTGAGTTTTATATTTTCATTTTGTTAATGTCTTTTCATTTATTGAAGTGTCACAGTTAAGGACGTCTGTGTTACATTGTGTTAAATTGCCCTTTCTGTATTGTTCAGTCCTATACTTTACATTTGGGCCACCAAAAATGTATTTTGGTCACCAAATTTAGGGACTTGGTGGTCCGTGGTGCCAGTGCTTGAAAATATTAGCGTCCATCCCTGTGTTATCATGCTGATGTTAGCATTCCGCTGAAAGCACCACTCTGCCTAAGTACAGGCTCATAGAGCCTCTAGCATGGCTGCAGACTCTCAGTGTTATTTAAAGCCATTAGACGTTATCAGTGACACAGAAAAAAACATCTTTAACATTAAACAGTGCCATTTAAAGCCTCTACAACTGTAAACACTTTCCACTCCAAAGTGCTCCTGTTTTTTTTTTATCATATTCCTTCCTTTTCCACCCTCTTCATCCTGTAAGACATTGTCATGAAACCTGTCACATAAATCCAAACCAGGGACCTTTAGTTCTCCCTCACAGTTCGTGTGGCCCCAGCAGTGCTCTGTGTCATCCTGTCGGTCCCTCTGCAGGGATCTCAGCCTCCTGGCTAGCCCTCACTGACCCCTGTATTGACCTAAATTTAATTTACTGTCTCTCCCATCTTTATTTATCAGGGCCAAGTGGCACAGCCAAACAATAACACACAGCCTCTTCGGAAGGAAGTATTAGTGGATTACATCCTGGTTTACTTTTCCTGGGCCAGGACAGAGTTGTGCGGCTGGCTTCTTTGTTGAGGTCAGCATTGTGAAAAGGCAAGAGACCTCAGTTGGATCAAATCTGTAGTTTAATGTAGTTATTTCAAATTATTTGTCAAGAGCCATATGTTTGACAGTTACAGATGTTATTGTTGATTAGTCCAGAAATGAAGGATATTTAATCCGTCAAACTGCAGACGAGAAGTGAAAAACATCCTCTGAATCCTGGTCACAGCTGTTTCATTTCGTCATTTTCCTGCAAATAAACTCTGACAACATTTAAGATGCTGCTGCAGTCAAGAAGATGGCTATGAACATGTCTTACATGCTGGGATGTTGATGTGATCGTTGCAACAACAGGGTTTTATGTGCGAGATCACCCCAAGCACAACACAAATCGGCATCACATACGAAGGTCGGAAAACGGCTTTGAGAGCTCCTCGCAGATGCATTCCTGCACAATTAATGTGCTATAATAAAGATGGCCAAGCAAAACAATCTCAGAACAAGCAGCGAAAGGTAAACAAAGCAGCAGTAGCAGCGCAGATGTTGAGAAGCACCGGGAAACACAGGTGCATTCTCTCCAGATTTGGACCTCCTCCGCCTTCTGTGGGGTCGACCACCCGGTCTATTTGGCCCAAATTACCGGAGTAGCCTTTGATTTAGGAAATGCACGGGCTTCCCACCTGCAGCATACATATCTTTCTAGAGACAGAATGAAAACCACCTGAAGTCATTATTCCATGAGTGCTTTGCAAAGTCTAATTGATATCACAGATGGTTAACGGCATTTCACTTGACATAATTATCATTTCTAGCTGCCATGGATGCAGTGTACAGTGTGTTTGCATCTCAGAGCCCCACAATCCCTGTAATGTCACTCCACTAAAGACCTACTTGTGTCCTGTCGAGTGTTACAATGCTTCAACAATGAAATCAGAGCAACCTCTACTGGTGGACTGCCACCCTCACATTCACCCTAAATTGTTTAAAACCAACTAAAATTTAATTTTGCCTTTTATTTGCTCAATCCGTCAAACAAATGATGTAAATGGCTGAAAGAAAAATCAAGGCTTATTATTCTTCCTTTCTGATAAACAGAAACTCTCTAGCTGTGACATTATTGTCACAGGATGAATGCTGCTCCTTTTTCCACAGTCTGAAGAAGAAACAGACTTCTTCCTCCACTGCCATCAAAATTGTTCCATGTCCCTGCAGATCTGCTGTCACATAAAAATACAAGTGTGTCCTCGGCGGTAATACCCAGCTATACTTGGAAATAGTACATTTAGGAAAAAGCTCCAGGTGGTGCTCCACAAAAGAAACAGGGTTTGAGGGTTGTCTTGAATATGATATATGGATTGTGTGTCCTTGATGTGACTTGTTATTATTCTAAATATCCAAAACTCTAATGGAAGAAGTGTTGTCATTGTCTTGGGCTTCCTTCACTGACATCACTGTAAGTCCAAGTCCAAGGAAGCTGATGGGATTTTGTGATGTCAAGACACTATCCCATATGAGTTGCAAAAAGCAGATCCATCCATCCACGTATTGTCTTTCCATCCCGAACCTGAAACCGCAATGATCCTGTTCGTCCTTGTGGAGGAGCACTAACCCTCCTCTCAGACCAGCATGTGAAACTACGCTGGCTTGGTTTGAGAAGACGGTGCTGATGCTCGATGAGTCACTTCCACTCTCAATGACAGACTGCCGACAGCTGCAGCTTCATGTCTGTGTGCATATGTGTGTGCGTCTGCCAAGTTCTATTTCTAAGTCACCCCCTCCTCTGCAAACACTAGCATGTAAAAACAACACACATAAAACATGCATCTTCATGTGAAGCACAGCTCTTAAAAACAGCACTAAACACCCCTGTCAAAGCTCAGTTTTGCAGAGCATGTAGTCTTGATTGGTTAATAGTGCTAATGTCAGGATGCATGCTGCTCTTCGCTGCAAGACGACACCCCTTCATGCGTAAGCAGGAGATTATTGTCTCCTCCAGGTGTCATATTCTTTCCTGGTCAGAAGCTCCCTGTTTCTTTTCTCACCTCAGATTAAGTGTCTCCTTGTATCACTCCGTTTCAGTCTAAGTAACATTGTACTTTTTACTCCACATACATTTATCTAATAACTATATATATATATTTGGTGGTCTTTTAATCTGTGCATCTCCTGATTCAGCTTAGCCCCCCCTAGTCTGCTGACCTCTAATTACAAGCTCTGCACTCTGTGATGAAACCTGAGTCCACAGGGGTGAACAGTGTAAGGGAAAAATGATCAGGACGGTGGCCCGGGATGACTCGAATACTTTCCGCCGTCATGCTAGCGTTTGCTCTCCCCATTTTAGAGCTGTAGCTGCAAGCGTGAGGGTAGGAGGCAACAGAGGGAGAAAAGGTTACGGAAAACAAAAGATTTGAGCAGAGAGGAGATGAATATGTTCAAGTTAATGTGACAGCTGTTAAGGAAGATCACTTAGTGGGATTAATTTTGCCTAAATTGACACATTAAAGACGCATAATTATGAGTGACAAACAGACCGGCCAGGCTTCCCAAAGGAAACCGCCCGCCAACAAAAACATCAAGAAGCTCCGCACTATTAGCATGGTGTGCAGCCTGACGAGCAGCTGGCAGCAGTGGGTGAGGGAGAACGAGACGAAGCAGGCCAGTGAACCCAGCGGCTGGGCTCCATCTTCGCCAGGAGGACCAACAGAGAAACCTAAACAGACATGGGTCCCAAAGAAGCCTCCTCCCATTCACACCCAGCTAACAGAAGCGTCTCCAAATCAAGCCATCAGTCCTGGAGAGGCTCAAAAGACCTCAACTCCTCACAAGGAGACCCAGGATGCATCCAAGACTGAGGAGTTTAAGACCTCAGCAGAGCCACTGGTTGCATCTCGCATCAAGGTAAAGCAGGTGGTGAAGACGGTGACGAGCGGGGTTCAGGAGAAAAGTGCTGGCATTGGGCTCCTGGCCGAGAAGATCAAGAGGGAGTCTCTGCCGTCCGGGGAGGAGATTGACAGGCTTCTCAAGAAGAAAAGCTCACCTACACGCCGCAGAAAATGCTCCAACTTGGTATCATCTCTGACCAAAAGCTGGAAGCAGGTGGAGAACGAGCAGAAGCTCGGAAAAGAGGGAGGGGGACCAGGAGAGGGACGCACCTGTGGTGGTGATGAAGACGACCCTGAGGCAGGGAAGGACAGACTGAACGTGGAGGATGCTCAATCATACCGCTCTGTCAACGAAGCAGAGCAATATGACTCTGAAGTAGACTCAGAGTCAGTAATGACAATTAAAAGACCCTCATTCCCAACGTGAGTATGATCAGGGTGCTTCACTTTGTATTTTAACAGAGGAAGTTGTTAGATTTCAAAATAGGTCATTGTACTTTGTTTTCTACCCTCTACGTGCACCAGCACCTCATGGTCACGTCACTCAGAAATGCGTCTATTAGGTCTGACTTTACCCTAAAGACCAAGTAAAAAAGAACACCTACTCAGTGTATTGTATGTTTTTATCTATTCTGTCATATAATCTGACATCCTACTCAGGTACAAGAAGGAAGCTGGGGATGCCAGCAAGATCAACGCTCTCTCCAAGAAATACAGCGCTGTGGGAAACCTCAAGAGCCGGTGGCAGAACTGGGCCTCAGAGCACACCGTGAACCAGAAACTGAACCCTTTCAGTGAATATTTTGACTATGACTACTCCATGTCGCTCCGCCTCCAAAAGGGCCAAGACGGTTATGGACGCCCCAAGGAGGGTACCCAAACAGCTGAGAGAGCCAAACGCGCCGAGCAGCACATCCACCGTGAGATAGACGACATGTGTTATGTGATCAGGACCATGGCTGACCCAGACACAGACGGAAAGACCCGCATCACGTTCGGACAGCTGTTTGACAGATATGTTCGGATCTCGGATAAGGTGGTGGGGATTTTGATGCGAGCCAGGAAACATGGGAAGGTGGCGTTTGAAGGGGAGATGCTGTGGCAAGGCCAGGATGATGAAGTGGTCATTACTCTGCTGGTGTGATGTTAACACCTGGGTCAAAGATGTACAGGAAATCCTCTTACAGTGTCTTGGCTGTCACAAGGGAGCTTGTGAAATAATCTCAGTCATTATCCAGCAGGGATAAGAGGAGGATTTAAAATACAGTTTGACCTGGGTCTATTCAGTGGACACTTGCAGAGCAATAGCAAAGGAATATGGAGACTACAAAGCTTTGCAGATGAGTCGGTGTGGATTGTCCAAGGAATATCTATTGCTGCTATTTTTGTAGATACTTGAAGACTCTTTCTGACAGTGTTGTGGATATTTGAGTTGTACCTGTCGCGCACATGTCTGCTAAGACTTTAAAGTTTTAATTCATGAGCTCGTGGCTGCTTATAAGTTTCCTTTCTGAGTTGCTTGCAGATTCCCGTGCGTGTCTCTCTTGCGCTTTCTTCGTGACTTATGTTAATGAGATACTTGATTATGTGTTAATGTACCAAAGAACCAGCAGCTTTGCAGTATAGTGTAGCACAGTGGTTCAAACACGGAATGGGTTTCATCGCCTGAAGACCTGCAGCTCAGCATTCATTATGCTGTACCAGGCACAATGCAGAGGAACAGAGCCGACCACAGCACTTTTAAATCTCATGGCCTGTTAGACGGAGCCTGTTATGATTAATGTAAAGGGTGTCTATGACTGTCTGGGGGGAAAGGAAAACTTTCCTTTTCCCATCCAGTTATTGAGTGTTAGTAGATTCTGGTTTGTAGAATCATCTAGAACCAATGTTTGCAATCACTTTTACGGGGTTCGTACACTTTTTCAGAGTACAATTCAAGCACTTTTCAAGCACATTGAAGTTACTTTGATTTTTATTTTCTTACTAATCTATTTTTAGTAGGCCCGAGCTTATGACTCACAACATTTCCCTCTTCAAAAACTAATTATGCAGGAAGATGAAGCGCAGCCGCCCACGCACGCACGCACACATACTTACTGTACGTGCTGTTTTACAACTGACAGGCAGAAATGTCAGAAAAACCCCTTAGACAGGCTGAACATACCTTAAAACAAAAGAGGAAACCAGGACGAAGACAGAGAAAACACTCCAACGTACCGACAGCTGCACCTGTGTTACGCATCACACGCAATATATATGCTACATACGGACACACAATCTGTTTATAACTCCAGGATAATGAAAATGTCAATGAAATACCGTGACACACACGTGAGGCAGACAGGCAGGCAGAAAACCAGGCTGTGCCCTGTGTAACACTTGGGTTTTGTTTATCTGCCTCCTACTTGCAATACCTGTACTGCATGTTCTTCCCTTGGAATGTTTAATACAATGACCTCACAATACAAATCACACAATGAACAAAGTTTACAGACAGAAAGGAAAGGTCCAGTTATCACAGTGAGTAAGTCCTGCATATTTCTCGAGGTGTGTCAGGCTGAAACTGCTCTGTTTCATTAGCGTAACAAAGACGATTTAGAAGTCATTACTGCAGCTGTCAGTTTGAAGACCTGGTAATCACGGTATCCACATTGAGGCCATAGACTGTACAGAAAGAGGGACCACATGACAGCTCCCCAAAAGTGAAGCCAATACGTCTCGACCGCCGTCTTGTGGCTGGCTGCAGTATAGGTGATGAGCCCCGCCCACTGAACAGTCAAAGTATATGTCAAATACATTTTTCCCAAAGATGCTTTCTCTTCATAAGTGCCCATCTTTATATGCAGTCTATGATTTAGACACAGTCATTCTAAAAAATAAGCTTGCACAGTGGAGTGCAAAAGGAATCAGACGGGCATTACACCTTCACATTCTGCCCTGTGGACACACACGGAGTAGACGACGGCACTGTTTTCATTTTGATTTCAAATGTGTATCAGATAGGGAGAACTGGCATGCGTGGTGGGCCAGCAGTTTATATAAAATCACACTTTCCAAACACAATGCAGCATTCGGCTTCTCTTTCAAAGTGCTTTGAAGATCACTGTGGGGACGAATGAGACTTTTAAAGGTGGTGGCAATTTAAAGACCTCCTTCATCTCATCCCTCTGCTATTAATAAGCTGTCTGAGCCGATTGCTCAATATTGTGACTCTGAGACATCAGGTATGAGGGACTTTAATTTCAGCTGGCTAACTGACGTATCTGACCATATCTGATATGTGTAATTACCTCAACTTATTTCAGCTAATCATCAACCGATGATAAAATATTGCCACTGGAGTATCAGCCTCTTGGGAATCAGTGATCAGTGCCCAATACCTTGCATCAGAAACTCATGACTGACTGAATCACAAGCCTGTACAGTTAACAAATGACACATCAAAAACTCTGTAGCTTAGAACTATCCATTACACTTCTGACTTCCTTGATGTGAATCTGGCTTTGCTTCTTTTTAGCCTTGCCACTGTAAATAAACAGACTAGACTCTGGTTTATCTCTGACCTAGGAGCTCTCCTTAAGGAGAGAAACGCTGACTGGGCAAAAGCCAGACATACACAGGACTCAACCCTCTGGTTAGCTTTTAGGCACCTATAAGGAATAAATGCAGTCTGCAGTCAGACTGACAACGTCAGGATACTACCTAGACCTACTTACCAGCTCCTATTCGGGCCCAGGTCAGTTCTGGAAGGCTGTCAATTCTGATAAAAGTGATGATGGCTAAGTGTGTTGGCTCCCTAGCTACGCTCTTAATGCTCAACTATAGATCAACCTTGATTTATCACAACTGTGTCCATGTTCGAAGATTAAACCTTTCTACTTTCTCATGCTTATGTTGCTGCGTCTGCATTTGTGCTTTGTGTCTGTGGGATGGATGCAGGCCTATAGTCTTGGCTGTTTTTCAGATTTCCATCACATCTCATTTCTTCTTTTGTTTCACATTTGTTTTTGTATTTTATGTCTTATATTCTCGTGCACTTGTTGCTGGGTGTATTTTAAAGGAATATTTGGACATTTTGGATCTGGTGAGGGTACTTTTGGTTCCTTTGGCCCTGTCTCCCAAAAAGGAACGGACCAGATCTATCATAACTGTGGCCACGTGCAAAAGTTAAATTAAAACTTTAACTTTTTCTCTGGTCGTATATCGTGTGTTTCGGTGTCGCATTTTCTTGAGATGCATTTATTACATTTCTCTGCACCGCTGACACTTGTTGACCATGTCTGCCTGTAGGAATGTCTGCATGTGCACTTTATTATGGTCTCTCTCTCTCTCTCTCTCTCTCTCTCTCTCGCCCCGCCCCCTCTCTTCGCGTTCCCAGAAAGCGCAGGGGGACTACACCTCCCAGGATCCTCCGGGCCGCGGCAGCAGCTGTGCGCTCCCACTTGCCCGCAGCAAAGTGATGATAACACGCCAAACAGGGCACAATGGGAGCGCGCTGACTTTCACATTTCGCCTGCAACCCGCGCGAGCGATGCCCAAATCTGTGGAGTAACACGATGGCTGTCGAAGGTAAGGCGCCGTCAAAGGTGCTGCTTCCGGTGTTTGGTTTTTTTTTGGGTCTCCTTTTCAAGGCAACAAGGCAGCACAGCTGTAGTCGCCGTCATGACAGCAGCTGGGTGATGCTCTCTGATCCACGGCTGGTGGCCGCGGCCACAAAGACTCGTGTTAACGCGCAGCCTCTTTCTGTGTTTGTCTTGTTACTGTGCGCGTGTCCGACGCCGGTTAACAGGTCTGCGACCGATGAGCGTCCCGGTTCTGTTGCGTGGTCGTGTCCGGGGGGGGGGGACACTGGAGAACGCGGTGCTGAGGTTTTTATATATATATATAGTCTTCGCCTCAGCCTCAGTCCCTCAGCCTCAGCCTCAGCCTGCTCCACAAGACCAGTCTGGATTGAGGCTTCTGCCCATCTGGCAGCAGGTGGCATGTGGACCCGTGACTGTCAGTGAACCCCCCCCCCCCCCCCCCCAGTCGAGGTCCTGGCTCGGGATGCTCGGCCAGTCTCCTCACCTTGTCGGAGGCATCTTGTGGATCCAGAATCCAGCCCAGTCCAGCAAGTGCTTTGCCCATGATGCAGGTATGACTGGTATGAGGCTGTGGCACTCCACCTGCATACCTCCACCTAGATCAGGTTATTCACCTCTGACAGCCACTGCAGGACATTTCATGTACAAATTGTCTGCACGGGGTGCAGTTTGACCTGGAGCCGTCTGTCCTGTTCCTCCTCTCAGATCTCTAAAAGTGGACCGTGTCATGTTTGCCGATCAGTATTTTACAGTGCAGCTGCAGCAACAGGAAGTGCTGCATGCAGAGTTACTGTGAAGCAGCTCATACTTTCCCACGTTTAAGGGCCCAAAAATAGACAGCAAGCTCCTGTTTCGCAGAGCTGAATCCCAGGGTCTCCCTCTCCTGATGTCTTCCAGATTCTGGTGCAGCATTTGTGCTGTTGATGGGGGGGGCAAATCCTTTTGATCACAGCAGCCATTCCTCTCCCATAGTAAAGTAAAATAAGTAGTAATTAAGTATTTTACTTGGGGACAAGCTCCCCTGGAGATCTCCGGCCCCCGCTTTAACAACAACAGCTCCACGTGCCTTTTTATAAGATCATGAAATGCGACGTAAAGATGCTCAGCGGCAGCTAGACTGCCATCCATGCATCTTGTCCTGTCGTCTTTCAAAGCAGCAAAGAGGATGACGGGTGCTGATGCTGCCTGCAGATGCACGAATGCATCAATGGATTTATCCAGTTTTATGCTGTTTTTTTTTCTTCTCATCCCCTCCTTGTCGTTCCTTATCCAGGGTAACCCAGATCAATATTCCAACAGTATCTCCAAAGTGATGACGATGATTAGATGGTGTAATGCACTTGTGCCATTGTAGCACTTTTTCAAAGCTAGGAATGCTTCTTTTGTCACTGCTGCATAAATGCAAACACAAAAGCGTGCAGTACAGCATCAATGCGATTTGTGACTCGAGCAGTTCAAGCAGCTATCGGACAACTCTGAGCATTCAGGCTTGATTCACCCACTTGTCTCGTTGAGAGATATGCGTTATGAGTCATGTCCCGATTCCCCCAAAGCTGCTGTCATTGCTATGTCTGCTGCCAGAATTATGGATGAAGCTAATAAAAAAAACAAAACACAAGGTCAAATCAGATTTCACTAGAACATCCAAACAACACAGCCCTAGACTGGCTGAAATACGATACTTTGAAATGCTTCCTCCCTGAAGACCGTGATGACGGTGCTCTGCGGAATTATAGTCTGATCTTCGAGTCCCAAAGAGGAGAAATTATCTGACGTTTCACTAAAAAGCAAAGATTCAGTCCAAAGAATAAGTATAAATCTGTGTAGTGTAATTTTTGTTTTTCTTTCGTACCCAGTTAATCATCGCATGACCCGTCAGAGTTGTCATGTGACCCTTTCAGGGGGTCCAACTCCCGACTAGTTCCACCAGCTACAACAGCAAAATACTGCTTGCGTACTGATGCATCAGTATTAATGACCTAATAATGTAATATATAGTAATATTCCAATGACAGGGGCCATTTTTCAGCAAAGAAGTAAATGCTTTAAGTTTAGTTTGCTGCTAATAGTTTTGTACTTTACTTCTGTAGGATGTTGCATGAAAGACGGTAACTTGTAATGTAGTATTTTTACTTTGTTGTACTGATACGTTTACTTCTTCCAACAGTGATGGGATTTTACCATCTTCTAAATGTATATTTTTGATTTTGTTCTAAAAAATAATCAATTGTTCATGTGTAGGAAAGTAACGAGTGAACCTTTGGACTACTGAATCACATGTTCATCAAGTAAAAGCATTATGTCGTTACAACTTCTCAAATGCAAAGATTTCCAAAGACCGGTCAATATAAGCTGAATATTCAATAGATAAATTGTAAATGAAAGTAAGTATCATTCAGCTCTATTCAGTTGGCATGTATAATCACAAGCATCCTAATTTTGTTGTGTTTCTATCCCCCCCCCGTAAGATGATACTTACTGATTATTTTGCATACTGATCTCATTTCTAAATTTGCCACCATTAGCTGAAAAGTCTTGGATGTAATTAAAACTGGTTTTATTTCCCTGCGGTACATTAACGCTGTCCCCTGATCAATCACAACAGCTCTGCAGTGTCACAGTTTTCTGTTCCAGTGCTCCACCAACCCGTCTAACAGAATATAGGTCAAGTGTTTAATAATTTAAAACACATGAGAAGACAATAAGCTCTTTGAAAAACTAGCGCTGTGTAGAGTGCCTCCTCTCCATTCGAGCGTTGCTTTGGAAGACACTTTCACTTAACCGCGTTTGGCAAATTCAGCCTGTGCAAGACGACAAAAAACTCCACAACTGTCTGCGAAGGTCCGATACGTAATGCTGGAAAGTGTGTGTGTGTGTGTGTAATATACATATTAGACAGGCTATAGAAGTGCCCCATGACACATACGCACACACATAGAACTGGACCCCATGTCCAGCCACAGCAGTGTTCACCCCCGTGGCAGAGGTTGCTCATTTCACTCCTCTCTTGCCTCCTTGATGTGTCCCGCGCCGCTCTGCCTGCCTGCGCACCCATTCAGAAAACTCATTTCAAGTCCTTCCCCGGGATCTAGCCCAGGAATAGAATTAGTAGAACAAACATGTTCATTTGAGTCGGTGGAATCGGATTACATCTTAGTCAGGTTAATCAGGACTTGCTCCGGTGAATGAGCATCTTCCCAACCTTACTCGGCAAGAGTGGGATTAAGATGACAGACGACGTTGCAAATGTCATTAGGAAGGCAGTGTTGTGTAATCGTCCCTTGGGTGGTCCTACAGACATCTTTGATGCGCCCACACTAAAGTGCTGCAGCGTGGAATTTGGAATGAGAGCTAAGCAGGAAATAAAAATAGAAAGCAGCAGTGGGCACATAGTTGTCCTCTAGCGGTGTCAGCAGTCCGATATTGGACGTGTACTCTCATCAACAGACTTACTTGCATCTCCTACCTTGTACCTGGAGAGAATCTGTCCAGCAAATGTCAGAGGTTTGCTCATTACAATTCTATTGGGCCTGTCTCTGGCCTGAGGGCTTCAGCTGGCTCAGCTTGCATCACTTTGTCTGACTGTCAGCTTGAGGAAAAGGAGTCCGAGGGAAGGTGAAGCCAATCGAGCCTGGTGCTCTGGTGGATAAACCTGACGGACACTTTGTTTTTTAAGCAGCTCTAGTTTATTGTTACCTGGCTTACACAGAATATGTGAGTATGGACTCACTGTTGCACAAGTAAAATACCAAGAGTTTTGATACCAAGGCAACAAATTGAAACCATAGAGCGAAAGGTGCAATAAATGCAATGTTGACCATGTGACATTAGTGAGCTTTTGTCGCTTCTGTTGTAGCCTATATATTTAGTTTGAAGTAGACCTGAAACAATGGGCCTTTGTCACAGCAGATGTTTAAGTAGGAAAAGCACAAGTGGTGCTAATGACATTAGTGATGGCTTTGTTCCGTTCGTGTCCCAGTCAAAGCAGTTAATTGGAATTCTGCCATCATTAGTTTAATTATATACAGCTGTGATTTTCCTGCACTGAAATGGGAAAATATCTTCTGTGAAAAAAAAAGGCATGTTAGTTGATTAAATTATTATTTAACTGACTGAACATTAATGGGCAACAGTTTAGATAAAGGATTCATTGCTTGTCTTTTTTGTTAAAGCAATAATGCAAATGCTAGTTTTTATGATTTTCCATGTTTTCCCTGATTGTATACTAAATATCGTTTGGCTTTGGACTGGACTGGTTTTGGACAAGTCGAGACACTGGAACGATTTAGTTGCCGTTTCCCAGTTGCTAGTCTTTATGCTAAGCCGAGCTAATGGCCTGTAGCTTCATGTTTAACATACAGATATGAGAGTGATATCAAACTTCTCATCTAACTCGTGGCAAGAAAGTAAATAAGCATACTTCCCAAAATGCCTATTCCAAAACTATTCATCATTCTTCAATGGAGAAAAATAGTAGTGCTGACACTTACAGAAGGGCCAGTCCAGGTACGTTTGCTGTAATTGGTACTGGTTCTGGTAAACCGCTTGTAATTTAGAGCAGACGTACATTCGAGATTTTAAAAACGTTAGCTTACGTAGCCCAGAATAGAGTACAGCCCAGTGGAGGAGATGATTTCAATTTAAAAGCACCGGTGTTGGAAATTGTAGTCATTTTCATATTCATGTCACACCTGCACCAAGACTTCTCACTCGCCGTGTTAAAGTGTCACCTGTAGCCTCGGGATGCTTTGTGCTTCAGCTGAATCAACTTGAATTGCGAGCCATTAGCCATTTATGTACCTGACACACCTGCGCATACTGAGGCAGAGTCACGGCGGTGAAAGAGGGAAAAGGTGTCGATTTTCCACATTTAGATCTGATGAATATGCAGATGAGTGAAGGCAAAATGGTGAGAGGAGTTTGGGGTTGAGTTGTGTTGGTGCTTTATGCAAATGCACTGCAGCATCTGACCTCTATTTTGGGACTTTTTTTATAAATGCACTGCAACATTAACCTGGCCGACAGCGTGGGTCATTCTCTGTGTCGCCCAGCAGGACGGAACAAAATCCACTCTACGCAGTAGCTTTATCGACCTTCCTGAAGTATGTGCTTCAGGCAGATTGGACTCAAGGGGAAGAGATTAATATTGCTGAATGCTCCAGTCATTCATCGATCATTTCTCCATTGTAAAGCACTTCCAGCCCTCCTGTGCACCTCTCTTCTCTCTCACAAACAACGACCTTTGTGCTTTTTGTGAATATCCTGCACCATTTGGCACCCTGTTGTGTTGAGTGCAGAAACTTGGCAGCGTGTCAGCTGCAGTCCCAGATGACCGTGAAGTTCTATGGGCACTGTTCTGCTGACTGATTGAAGCTGCAGATCTGAGGGAGTTTGTGTGTCGCTGAGTGGGCACAGATGGAGGGAGTCGACGTCGGGTGAAGACGGTCATTATGTGGCACGGTGTAGCAGAGCTGACTCTTTTAAGGCGGAACACATACAGTATGTATGTATGTATGTTAGATAGATAGATGTTTGTATATGCTGCATTGGAGGGTGCGTACAGTTGGGAAACAAGACCATTCAAGTAGGACAGTTACTCTAAGAAGGGCCATGTCAAGTTGTGATGCAACAAGCTGTCATCAAGTGTCAAAATCAGACGTTAACAAGTGATGTCTACCATTTACAGCAGCGCTGCACGTGGTCAAACAGCTGGATGGCAGTTTGGAATTACTGTGAAGTGAAGACCAAAGAGCTTATTGTAGTTGTGCATGCATTTTGAGGGGTTAATTACAACACCACTAATTTAATCAGGCACTTGAAGACAAACAATGTGAAGGGGTGCAGGGAACTCACAGCAGCTCAGATGGAATCTGCACCAAATCTTAATGTTTGTATTAATAATTTGAAGTACAAGGTGTGTTCAGTAATCACTATATTGTCTTCACGTTAATTATGTATTGAGTAGATTATCTGAGATTGAGGAACATGTGTTGGAAAATGAGGTACGCTTCAACAATGGGATTCTTACTGGAGTGCTAGACCCAAATAAAAAAAAACAATTTATGACAAAGGTCTCAAATTTCCAGGTCAAGGAGGACAAATTACTCGCATTTCACTTGTTTATTTGGCTTGCATCACAATAGAAAATGGAGGAACTTATAATGGCTCAGTGAAAACACAAGTGCATGACGCAATGGTGAAAAGTTAACTTAAAAGCAGAGTTTACTGTGTTGATGGTCAAAACAGAAACGGGGTTCAGCAACAGACAGGCAGTCGGCACAGGCAACCGGAACAAAAAGGGCAAGGCAGGCAGGCAGACAGGCAAGAAGTCCACAAAGACGCACAAAAGGTCATAACAAGCCAGACTGGCAGGAACAAGACGGCTGGACTATTGAAGCTGAGCAGCTTAATAGATGATCTGGGGGGGACAGGAGCAGCTAAATAAAGGCTGAATCCAAATTTCTGGACTTCACTGCACTTGCAGACTCACAGCGTGAATGGGAGTGCTCCTGGGAAGTCCACGAGTGCCTCTACAATTCACCAAGAGGCCTCAAGTGAACTTTCTGCTGACTTCCAGAGAGTCTGCTTCGTGTGCCGAGTGCCGACTCGGAAGATTACCCATACAGCAATATGCATGTGGCCATGTACAAAAATAATAACACTGTACCATATTTATTATACTTTTAAAATGTTATAGATGTAATGAGGTTTGCAGATAGAGACAATGCATATGGCATCATTTGAATTTTACGGCTATAATCTTCTCAGTTAGAAAAGTTGCTTTTCCTCAACCTCTGAAGTGATGTTTGAAAATATTTGTTAAATATGGGCCTAATATTGGCAGCGTTTAGCAGATCTTTACAGCTGTCAATACTGTACAATTAATTTTGGAGAAGGGGTTGCAGCAAATATAAATGAATATCCATGGAAACCGTTGAGGTCCCTATGGTCCCATTTTAGCAGACTGATTTTACTGCATGACAGTGAACACGTCAGGGTGCGTATGACAGAAGCCTGCAAGGGTTCAGTCTGCAAGTCCGGAGGGTGGACTGTTGGATATGGCCATACTGTACTGAGGAGTAGCAGGTCAGGTGATATCTACGCAAACTAGAAAAGAATGTCAAATACTTGTGTAATGCAATTGTGACATAACTTTGCAGCAGGTTCCAAAGTCGTATAAGACACTGTCTCACAGTTGAGACCCAGAAAAACCCTTAACTTTCCACTTCATCTGCAATAGTTCCTGTTGTGGAGGCCAAATAGAGGAAGGTTGTGTCTCTCATCAAAGATTTATAAATGTTGCTCAGCTCAAAATGAAGACTAAATCTATTTTTGTCATCCTTTTGCTGTCTGCCTTTGAAGCAGCGCACGTTAACAGCTTTATGCCTGGGATACATGCTTCACGGCGAGCCAAAGTGAACTTCAGTTATATATAGCTCAGATGTGTTTGTGCTGTAAAGTGGGTCATTTCACTCCGTCTTCCTCTTCCTGGCTCCGTCTCTCCGACTCATTTTGTCTTTCTCATTTTCACTTTCTATCTCACCCTACAACTTTTTCCCTTTCATCCTCTCTCTCTTTTTCGCATTGTCTTTTTATTTATTTATTTATTTTTTTTAACCCTCCCTCGACGTACGCAGCTGAGAAATGTTCAAAGCTGAGCACATCTGCGCCTTCCTGACACAGGGCCGACCAATCATAGCTGAACCTGCCCCGGGGTTGGAGAGGGCAGTCTGGGAAGTTTGAGCACAGTTAACTTTTGATACGATGTCAGGGTGAATTAAGAGCCGCACAGAGAGTCTAGCTGGCTGGAAAACGTGTGACGTGACATCACTTTGACAGTTAGTCATGCAGCCTATCAGCATCGTCTCAACAGCAGACGTACTGTATGAACAGATGGGCTAACCTGCTGAGTATACAACCATACCAAAAAGGTGTCTTTTTTTGTTTTTGTTAATTATACGTTTTATTTTTGTTATCCATTAATTGTGCAGGTTTTTCCTGAATCTCTATTCTCAGTCATTTCAGACTGGTGAGATTCTTGTGTAGGTTTTTAGTGCATTATAGCCAGTAAGCCTAAAAGGAGGAATTCCTACAGACATGCGTTTGCTAGTAAAGGCTCAGACGGAACTAACAGTTAAATAGCGACACAGAAAATGAGATGAAGCCCAGTAATTGGCATTTCACTTAGGTCTGTTTGAAGTTTTATCCCACTAATGAAGTGCACCGTGGCAACAAATTCATTTATGCTTCAACAGCGTTGACTGTTGTGTTCAGTGAATCACCTCTGCCTCTTGAATCAGATTGCAGAGCCGGCTTTTGAATTTTAATGCTGCAGGAAAAGCCATAAACGGCAGGTAACGGAAACCTAAACCGTGCAGAAGTGGAATAGCTACAGTAGCCCTCCTCCTCCTCCTCCTCCTCCTCTGAAAACAGCAACACCTATTCTGTCTGACACTTACGATCAGTTTGAAAAGTAAACTGCAGATTGCTGCAACATGTTGTTGAAAGATTGAAGACACTTCAGTTTTCTTAAGAGCAGGAAGCAATTTGATTTTGCAAAGCCGTTCTCTCCGAGCAGAACATAACATTAACTTGTTTAATTCTGCACTTTGTGTCTGCGGCTCCACTTAAGCCTCAAGGACTTTTTTCCCTCAAAGACTATTGCTGAGGTGCCATTGAGCAGCGCCATTAACTTTTTATTGCTCCGACGACGCTGCTCATTAGCCAATACAAGAAAATTGTAAATGGTCCCGTCAAAGGACAGCATTAATGTGGTAACAAAGAAAACTAAAGCGTACTATGAAGACCTGCATGTGCTCAGCAAATCTCAAATTGGCATTTGTGATTTTCTTCTTCTTCTAATGTCTACTTTGAGGAACGAAAGATGTTTTATTTTTCCAGTTTTTTCATTCAACAGAAGCAGGCAGACTTCTCAAATGTTAAATGTTCTCTGAACACAAATAAAATGAGTTATCTCATTAAAGAATAAGTAAACAAGATTACAGATCAAATAGACATCTGATGCCAGCGTTTGGCACACAGCTTGTTGCTGCGCACATATTTTGATCACTAGCGAAACACACTGAGTTTTGATACCCAGCCTTAACGATGTGTGTTCTGCTATTAACGGTCCATCTCCAAAGAGTGCGATCTTGAGTAAATTAATCGTTAGACTCAAACCAAGACTCCATGTTCTAAAGAGCTTTGAAAAAGATTGAACAAGAAAGAAGAGATTATGCACATCTCCTCTTTCTCTCGAATTGAATCTGCGAGCTCTTCCTACAGGCTCCTGTCCAAAACATCCTATACTGCAGGCGATGTGCTTCCCTCCCAGTCTCTTTGTACCCTTCAAAGATATTCTAATTAGTAGTTTAGCAAGCGTGTAACAAGGACCTGACTGTCCCCTACTGATGGAGACGCTCTTTCCAAGGTCCTCGGGGTAGACAGCTGAGCAGACGCACTCACTTCACACATTCACACTATCTTCTCGCACATTCACACAATGTTTTTTTTTTCTTTTCTAATTTGGAGAGCAGAGGACGGACTCAGTAGACACCCTGTGCTGATTTGCTGGGTTTGCTCACTATCCCAGAGCAGAGTGGGTGACAATCGGCAGTGCATGCAGTGCTAGGAAGGCGTTTTGTTTATTTTTATGTACGTGCACGCAGGGTTGTGTACAAGTTCATGGGAATCATTGTTGATGCATGCAAATTTGTGCATGAGTGTATGCCTGAGCATGCATGAGCTGATTGGCAAGAGAGACGGCAGATAGGAGGCTGACCAGCACTGAAAAATACGTGCAAAATCCTCGCATTCATTCCGAGTGCTGGACTGATCTTGGATTCAGCTCCAAGCCAGTGTTGTATAAAAAGAATAAACAGCTGCGCAGATGACTGAAATGTGGTTTTGCTGCATCCTGCCAGTTCTGGTGCCAGAACATCTCTTCAAATTCCCAAGAGCGTCTGTTGGCTCTGTTGATTTGGTTTGGGAATGAATTGCACCCACATCCTTCCTGTCCTGTGTACAAGCCTATTAGCGGATTATGATTGGCTTCACCGTTTTGCTCAACGCGCTGCAAGCAGGGAAGAGGAGCGCAGGTCTCGTAGCCGCAGTGCAGAGTCGGTACAATCTCCACAGTCATCTGGCCGGGCTCACCCTGGCCTCGGTCTCCAGGCTTTGTTTCCGGGGTCATACAAGTTGATTCCCTTCGCAAACAGTTCATTCTGCTCCACTTTGAGAGTCAGCCAAAGAGAAAGAGACCTCTGTAAGCCTGAATGCAAACTCCAAACTTGACTTTTGATTGTGGACACGGGCTCTAGAGTTTGCACAGAAGTACAGTGTTTAGCTTCTCGTTTGAAACATGCATTTTCTTTGAACTGGGTTTTTGCCACAGGTGCAGTGTTATGGGGAGATAGGGAGACATGTCAGCCCAAATTATTGCATATGCAGTATATACACTGCTGCAAAAAAATTAGAGGAACACTTTAATTTAATTTAAATCACGTTTTCACTAGTTTTGCATTTGGCCAGGGTCAGTGTCACTACTGGTAGCATGAGGCGACACCTGGACCCTGCAGAGGTTGACCAGACAGTCCAGCTCCTCCAGGATGGCACATCAATACGTGCCATTGCCAGAAGGTTTGCTGTCAAAATGATGTGGCATCCTTTTGTTCCTCACGTTACCCAGTCCATATCAGTATAGATATCCAGCATGATTCCCCCCCCCCATCATTGATCTGATGTGTTTAAGTGTTCCTTAAATTTTTTTTTGAGCAGTGTATTTTCACAACATAAGCTTATAAAAAGGAAAAAAAGTCAGTGACATTTAACTTCTCGCATGGTTTCATTTAAATAATGGTTCATGGCCAAAGAGATCAAATGATTCTTTATTTCACATTTTTGCCAAAAATACCCAAAACACAGTCACTGGTTGTAGCTTCTCCGGTGTGGGGATTTGCTGGTTTTACGTCGGTGTGAGCTGAACGTGTCGTCTTCGGCGGCACTCATCTGGTCCAAAATCCCACTGTAATAATACAAGACAAAGATGATCAGGCAGTATCTCCCGATTACGTGCTCCTCCACCTGCAGATGTGCAGTGTTCCTGTCGGCTGATATTTTTCAAGTTGGTTATGGCTCCTCGTTTGAAACCACGCACAGCAGTTAAAAGAGACGGCGTTATGTCCAGTTCTTTTAATCTTCTTCTCAACAAGAGTACATTTGGTTGTGCAGGGATGGTGCTGTTCTCTAACACATCCACGTGTGCTCCATTCAATATATCCCCTCATTTCCCCTCGTTGTACTGAATCTCACTGAGAGGGAAGGGGGGAGAAGGAAAAAAAAAAAAACCTCACTTGCCTCGCAGTGCTTATACGGCGCATGTCAGGGAGGAAAGGGAAGAATGTAAGGGTGCTATTTATAGCAACTGTTGCCATTACAAAGAAAAAATAAATTTCTGTATCTCCTAGCCCTCTATCCATCCAGCCTTCTTCCTTTTTAACAAAAATCCAAATTGAAATTGTCCTCCCTCCACTTTCTTAATCCCTCTCATCTTGCCTCTCAGCTGTCCTTCTGTCCCTTCAGTCTGCTTGTAATGTACCGTTGTTTAGATGCTTTCAGCAGAGCATGTAGAATTCCTTTCTCTGCCAGTTGTTGCACACCCGTCATGAATCGAGTCGGGGCGAGGAGCAGAGAGGAACAAAGAGGCAGTGAGAGGGAGCAGAGCTTCGTGCTGCGCATCTCAAGTTGACTTTGTTTAAAACCTGGCCCACTCATGTATATTCTCCATTTATATCAGGGATCAAAAACAGAGCAGGTCCGCAGCCGTGTTTGCGATATTACCTTTGTAATAGAGCTCTGCGAGCCATCCGTCCACACTTCATTCTGCTAAATGCTCTTTTGACTCTGGAAAACAGACCTTTATGGCGTGCTGTTTCTCATCAGCTCTGCTTACCCCGTTGCACATCGCAGATAAAAGCAGTGTTTTTGTACAGTGGTGAAAGTAGGATTCATCTTTTGTTAAGTAAAAAGTACCAGCAAAATACTCCGTTACAGGTAAAAGTGTCAGTTAGGTGTAGGCAGCGGGGGAAGGACCCGAATGCAGACAGCACAGGACAACGTGTTTACAAGAAAGGTAATGCTGGTAAGTTTGCAGGGAAGTCCAAGTCCAGAGACAAAGACACGAGGAACATCCACAGGACACATAGAGACAGCAAGGCAGTCCGACACAGACAAGTCCACAGGACCGAGCGGCGTACCAACAGGTTGTTAATCTGAGCAGGAACTAAGACCACCAAGCAGCGTGCAAGGCAGCGAGACAGCACATGTATATTCAGCACTTACGAGGGAAACGAGGCATAGGTGAGCACTGGGAACAGGTGGGGCCAGTCAGGGAACCGAGGGCAAGAACTGAGCAGGCGGGGCAGGTGAAAGCAATCAACGCAGGGGAAGACTAACAAGACCAGGAAACAAGCCCACGTCGGATCCAGTTCACAGGCTGTGACAAAGTCCGGCATTCAAAATGTACAAAGGGAAGTTACACATTCTGCAGGAAAATGCTCCCTGTGGTTGTTAGAGCGTTATTGATTTTTAATACTGGTGCATCAGTAGCATTTTACTGTTGTAGCTGGTGGAGAGCGAGTTTTACAGTACAACTACTTTATATACAGCCAGGTAGTCCTTTATGTGCAGTGGTTCCCAGTCCCCTCCAGTGGGTCACGAGGTAAACCTGCGGGGTCATGAGATGATTAATGGGGTACGTTCTGCTACGCTGTATTCATCCCATTACTTTTCTTATTTGAGCCTCGAATAGAATTGAAATATGTCTTTTAGGTGTAACCTTGATCTGAAAAGTAACACCTGATTGGTGTTTCTGGGTCTATCCCAGTCAAAGCTGCCTGAAAGCAAATTAATTAATTCTTCATAGACCTTCATATTTATTATTCCTGCTTATTGTACTTCTCTGTCTGCAGTGCTGTATTTCTTCAGTGCATCAAGCTATTCAGTCTTTTTTATTTATTTATTTACATGAATTTCGGTCTATCATATCCCATTCGGCCTGGCTTTATTTTGCACTTTTATTTATGGGGTGTGTCGCAGTATCTGTCAATTTAACCACTTTTGCAGTAAAATATTTTTATACAAGAGTCCATTTCGTATTTGGGAGACCTTGGAGTACATGAAATACATTGTTGTGCTTTGCTCCACCTTGAAATCTCAAGATTTTGGGTGCCTTGGCCTAATGTCTGTCAAATAAATGTAGTGGAGTAAAAAGTGCAGCATTTCCCTTCTTTGAAATGTAGTAGATTACGAAGTACAAAGTCACATACATTAGAAACACTCAAGTAAAGTACAAGTACCTCAAAATAGAGTAAATGTACTTTTCACCACTGTTGTATTTCACTGCGTTTCTGTTTTTGTTCTTGACTCATAAATTCAATCTCCACTTTGAGTCATCCGACAGAAACCTGTGCAGGGTTCGGGGCTCTCTGGCGGTATGTCTAACGTACTGAAGAAAATCAATGAAAATGTAGAAGAAGTGACTTTTAAAATTGTCCCTGAAACATTTTCAATACGACTCTGAGAGGCAGCTGTGACTTAAGGTCACGGGGGAGGACGTTTTCTCTGAGAGGTTTGCTTTGAGTGGATGCGGTTTGCAGTGCGTTTGCTCGCTGCAGCATGAGCATGTCATCAGAGGAGGACCGGGCCACCCACTGTAACTTTCTTTTTTATTTATTACTTTTATTTATTTACCGTAGGCTTCCATGCGATTCATTGCCTCACGTGTACGCAGATCTTCTATTCTGTTTTCAAAGCCTCGCTCTCTTCAGACCATTAAACAAAGCAGGATGTGCAGCCTTTAAAAAAACGTTGTGCTGACCTTTTTTTTTTTTTTTTTGTTTTTTTTTTTTTTGTGATCCGCAGCCGAAGCAACCTTCAGGTGTGATGAAGAGGGTCTTCGGCTCTCGTACCACAGAAGTGAGCAGCCAGTGTTTTTTAGAGCAAGTGGGCAGATTGCATGATGACAAATGGCCCATTTCGGTGACACCTCGCAGCTCTACTGCTAGCTATCGCTTCTGCGCCTGCATCACCGTCTGATGAGACTAAAATAGTGCCTGAGCCTGACACTTCCTGAAAAACAACACTTAAAAATAATCTCTTCACGGCGCACATGGCAAAGTGGTACGATCCAGCCTTCTGCTGATATGTGACTTTTGTCCTTTCGTCTCCTGGAAGCTCCAGCTTGTAGCACGCGGCCTCCACTGAAACAGAACCACCTGAATTGATTCAGTGGATTTAGAGCCTGTTTTTTATATTTTTATTATTATTATACATGTCTGGTGTGATGTCGAGCCGTGCCTGAGTGCATGCTAATTCTGGGTTTTGCATAAATGTGTGTTGGAACAACAGGAAAACGGTAAACTGCTCCATAGATAACCCTGAAAGTAAAGTTTGGAACAACATCTCGCTTTCTCCTCATCAAAGTGGGACAATGTAACTTTTTCTGATGGAAAGGTCACAACGACAGGATAACGGTAAATGGAGAAACGTGTAGCTTTGCAGAAGAGTCATAAAGCAAGCAAACTGACTCGGTAATATCTAAACTTTGCTAACAATAGCTAACAATAGCCACCAACAGCTACTGGCAAGGCTGAAGCAGAAAAACTATATATTATATAATATAATATGCACTGAATTGAGACTCAGTGGCTTCTCACCCACCATGTGTCATTATCTGCTGCCATCTAGTGGAACGTTTGCAGGGATTCAACATGCTCACAGATGGTTATATCATTAGCAGACCTAGTAGCATGAAATTCTAAAGCAGTTGGAAATCACCTTAGACAAGGCATCCTTTATAAAGCTATTTGGGATACTGTTGAGCAGATCACATAGTGCTATTTTGGAGGCCAAAAGACATTTATATTTATCCACTTCCACATTTAAGTACAACTTCAATACATTAATGTAACTACAACCTAGATTTGTTGGAGTTTAAATACATCTGGATGCACAAAAGCTGTACTTTCTAAGTATTAATTTTGTAGTACTTTCAGAAAATATCCAGTCATTTGTTTTGCCGTTTTGCCCACACAGCTGTTCACTGCAACCTGAGCCAGAATGGCATCGACCACCAGATGTGCCCGGAGGACATGACGTCACAGCTGGAGGAAGAGGAGTCGGTGGACGTGGGGGCTGTGCTGCTGGACGACGACAGCCCGACCTACCAGGACGTCAGCCCCCCCGTGTACCAGCGCCGTTCGCCGCCCCATCGCTCCGTCTCCGAGTCCGAGCTGTCACGGGTAAGAGTGGGAGTCCGAAAGCACCATTTTCAGAAAAAGTCTCGGCATCAATGTTCTAAGACCATGATGTGTCAGATGTTTATTCTATCATAACATCTATGAAATTATTTGCATTCCCAATTTTGTTCATAGAAAAATTCAACAATCCTGGTGAAAATGTCCATCCTGGTGTCCCATGCTATAGTCTCTTTTGTGATATTACCGTTACCATATTGGAGCAGCAAAGACAGAAATTCTCAAATCTACAGACATGGATATAAGAGGTGTGACTGCATGAAGAAATCGGATCAGCAATTGACTCTACTGGTTACTGATACACTGAATGGTATTAATTATATAATGGATAGTATTCTGAAGTGGATTATTATATGCTTTTTTCTATTAAGTACCTTTTTCTTCTAAAACTTTTGAACTTCTACTCTCCATTTCTGTATTGATACCTTTCCTTAAGTCGAAGATGTCGGTATGTTTTCCACCTCTGTACGAGTTAGACAAGTGGGCTTGTAGCAGGAATAGTCTCTTGTTGACGATGCGTCCTCATCCTGCGTTATTTACCCCCGTGTGCAGAATGGCCTAAACTTCCCAGTTTGTTTTCAGTTAAAATAATAAGAGTCTTTAGTCTGATTAAAGCAACGTACAGCAGGCCGTGTGTTTTACAAACCACCCAGGCAACGCATTAGGCACCTGCAATTAATTAAAAACCCAAAGAGCTGGAAATGGGATGCATCTTTTTTTGCATCATTTTTTTTTTTTTGGTCATTTATTGATGACCGTAAAAACATGACATGATGTTCTTATCTAGTGATGATATATATATATATATTAGATTGATTTTAACACATTCATCAATTTAGTTGTTTATTTTGTCCACTTGGGGGCAGCAGAAGAAACATATGACACATTATCAATGTGACGATACAGCCGTTATGGCTAACGCGTTGGCAAACAGTTGCCTGTTTACGCATCCAGCAGACATGGAGCAACGTTAGCAGTCATTTGGTCATTCTGGCTATCTGACATGAAATGTAAGTGAAATATTTACTCTCCCTTTAGATCTGTTTTTGGTCTTCACCAATTCCTGGGGGAAATATCTGGCTCTTTAGCTGGTAAATGCTCCACTGTCATCACCAGCTAACGTTGTCTGGTTAAATAAAAAGATGTCCTATGTTCCACACATCTGTGTCTTCAGTGCAAACAAGGAATTGAACAGGACATAAACAAGGAGAGACGAGCTGCTCTTCCTCAGTGTTTCTGATAATAAATGAAAGGATCCATAATCAGCAATTCCTTACTTCCTCTTCCAAAAATAGACTGTGTTTGGGACGGTGGGAGGAGACGGGAGTGATCGCACACACACACGCTTTCATATTCTCTTTTCTCTGTGTAAAATCCGTGGTAATCAGCTGTCAATCAAAACAAGTGGAAGAACTTTGAGTCAGACGCAGTCCTCTGTGTAAACCCTGGATGAGCTTTTGAAATACCAGACAGACAGCCAGGCCGGTGTTCAATTCAATTACACACTCACACACACACACACTTGGAGAGAGCGGAGATGCTCTGTTCTTTTCAAGTCGATATGTGGTGATCCTTATACACGGTATCTGTAACATACTATCTGTGCTGTGTGGTTTTTGTGGGCATCCTCATGTAATTTTATATCCCAGCATCCTTCTGTTGGAAGCAGCAGCTACGTCTGAATTGCATCAGAGACCTGGAGGACGCTCTGCATTAGCTGAAACAATTTAACTGACTGAGCATTCGGTCTCAGTGTTGTGTCTCCGGACTGCGGTTACGAGTGAGTTTTTCTCTTTAGGGGAAATTCAATATTTCAAGTGTGTAAAGACTATAATTACATAGAATGGCAATCTATTCCACCATGCAACACAGCCACGGGCCATATAGTGTTTATTAATACTCACAGGAAGTCTGTGATTTATTAATTTTTAACACAGGGATAGGGGATTTTAATAATACTTATTTATCAAAATGCACTGTATATTTTGAGGTATAAACATTACCTCGAATTATGTAACTGCAGGAGCTGAGGTGCAGTCAGTGCAGGATAATTTCTTTACTCTATATACAGTAGATTTGAGAATTTATAGTATATAATTTAGAGAATATTATAGATCCAAGATGGAACTGACAGTAGGGCAGGGCGTAGAGGAAAAAGGTGCAATTACAAATCTGCCTGCTACTTCAGCACCACGGACAGCGTTAGCACAGTTAGGCTACTGATATTTCAGAGCCCAGGGACATGGATTCTAACTAGCACACACCTCAGTCAGATAAAGGATCAGGGATTAGGGACCAAACAACCTCTCTGCCCCTGCACTCTCTCTGCTACTAGGCTGGTGGCGGGTTAACGAGAGGGATGCATTTTGGTCGTTTTGCTAACAAGGGGCATAGCATCCACACCTCATTCCCCCTCAAATCGCCTACTGCTTATAGGGCTTGAGCTCAGTAAGAGCTAGATGGGAGGTTTGCAGCAATGGACATATTATCTTCATGGTTAACACTTAACGTTGCAGGGAAAGCGTGGTTAGAGCCTTTACAGCTTCAGTAAAAAGTCATGTATTTCCAAGTGAAGAAGAATGTGTGCCGCGACATTTAAATCAGTCCCTCAGATGCTGCTTTACTAGCTACCCTTTAAGGCTAAACCCTATTTCACTGGATGAATGTACATATACTGATATGCCCCCGAGTTCAAGATGAACTCTTAATGAATATTTGGCATGTACCAAAAGCAGCACTTGGAACAATCAACACAAGGACACGTCATTAGAACTAGAAATTACATTTTTTATTTCTGTGTCTCTAATAATTTTTACCTCTTGTGATATCCTGCCTTTAAACAGATATTTCATATCAGCTTTCAGTTCTTGTATGTTTTTTGACACTCGCTCCTACAGACACATTTTGGTCAAGACCGCGGCAGCATTCAGGATACCCGGTCTTGTACATAATTCAAAAAGTTCTAAACGGCTAAGCGGAGGGAAACTCAACATCTTGTCGGGACTGTTAACTAGGATCAACGTACTCTTTGTTACTATGTCAAAAATATGCAGAGGATTGTTTTTTTGTACGGGGGGGGGGGGGAAATCAAAGACATTAAAGCCCATTCATCTGGTTTTCATGCAGAGCATAAGTACCTAGTTAATGATCCATCAATTAGCTCTGGATCATTGTGAAGATGCAATAAATCCAGACGTTGGAACAGTACGTACCTGTGGAAGAGCATCATCACATCAGCGGTGTTCATTTTTAAATATTAGATTAAGGCTGAATCTTGCGCCCGGCCGGATTTGTAATTGAGCCAAGGCTCAGCCGTATATTAAACACGAGGCATAAAACAGCCATTTGGACTCAGTGGATGGCTGTAACACCCACGGCAAATCAGCTCATCTAGCTCGTAATCGATATCAAGCTCGAGGTGAATATATCTTTTAGTGTTAACACACCCAGCAATGTTTTATGGACCCTGCCGAATCCCAAGGTCAGGGACTGTGGAGGGGTCTTGTGTACTTTCTTTGACGTGTCTGAGTAAAGTTAAAGCGCACACACACACACTCACACATACTGTATATATGGAGTTCATCCCCATCCCTGTATGTTAGAGATTAATTAATACAGGGAATTTTCCTGGCCGAGGGAAATGGAGCGAGGCAGAGAGAAAGGAAAGTGAGAGTGCGCATGCCAGAGCTGTTAATTAGCAGTGGAGATGGGGCGGGCGACACAGGGCTCCATGTCTCCAGCACCCATTCACTCAGTCACCATGACAGTAATGGCAGTGGCCCCTTTCCTCCCGGGCGCTTTTCTGTCCAGTCACCCTCAGAAAGTGGCTGCAGTGCTTGGCTGTGACACTAGAGGGGGGTATGCAGCAGTGAATTTTACTGCCGTTTTAACGTGAGCAAGTTCCATATAGAGCGAAAGGATCACAGCCTAATGCAACCTTGCAGTTTCTCTGGTATTGATAAGGTGAATGGAATCTCTGTGCAATACTTTATGAATTTACAAGTCTGAACAAAGTTTATAAAGCATGCACGGCGCAAGATGCACTGTATGGTAACACTTTATTTTAACGCCCAGATTTAGCATTCCTAAGCATCATATAAATATTTAACAGGGGGCTTATAATGCACTCTAATGTCTTTTTTAGGTGTTTATGTTGCCTGTGAAGCATCCATAACTGTATGATAATGAATGACACTAACAGTTATATTTATCTTCATATGATTGTTAATTACTGTACATGAATAAACATGTGAACTTATCTGCCTACAACTACATTATAATGTGATATGAACAATTTATTATATGTTTATATACTGCTTATAAATGCTAAACAGCGGGGGAGGGGTTGAGATTAAGTGTTACTACTGTACATCCTTAGTTCACTATGACTCTGCCTCTATGACATCATCTGTCAGTATCCCATGCACTGGATCAGTGAAAAGCAGTAAATGCAGTGAGTTTTCTTTTCTTTTCATCACCAGCAGAAATTCCCATACTCCTGCATTTCCAATTAAAGCAATACCGCTTGAGTCAAAACATTTGAATCAGGGGAATGATGTCTAAAACTGCCCAAGAAGAGGAGCTAAATTAAAGTTCCGTGTCTCACTTTTAATGAAAATTAAAGTCTGTAGAATGACTAAACTGGCTTTTGCAGTGTGACGTCTCATATTGTTGTGTTCACTTTTCAAAACCTGATTGGACAATGAAATGTGATTGCATTGTTTTCTACAGAGCCATGTTTCATTCAACAAGCAATATTCCCTCTTATGAAGGCTGCTTGACAGCTGTAATGGTTCTGAACAAAAGTAACAGCTTGTGCTGTCAAAGAGCTGCTGAATATTTGTTTTGCCCTCGTACGCATTTGCTCAGTAAATTAACTCTGCCCACTTCTTTTATCTGAGGAAATATGCAGGGTTGAGGTTCAATTGGAGTTATTTTTGGGTACGTAATCAAGAATCTATAAGGAATGATGAAATGTATTTGACATAACGTCTTTGCGGCCAGTTTGCTGAGAAATACAGTACATGATTGACATAGCAATTCATTGTATGTGCTAATTGCTGCTGTAGTTGACATTTTTACGTGAGTGTAATGCCGTTTGACCCTGCAATCACCCGAACAATCTTGGAGCCAAAATGAAAATCATGACACAAGGGTCGGGGAAACTACTGCTGCACAACAGCACAACTGCCAGATTCGCGCTCTCCGTCACATGGTGTTTGTCTCTGGAATGCTTTTCAGTGCTTTTAATTCAAAGCTCTTTTTGTATTCCAATGCTGTCTTCACAAAGGGGCCACGTGATTGCCTCTTTATTAATTTAGCTGAGCACTTTCATATTGGATCTTTTTAAATCCTTTAGCGCGATTACATGCTCCATTATGTAAGTAATAGTTCTCCACTGTTGTCGTTAATGTGTGGATGTTTATTCCACACTCTGGATCATGTTCGGGTTGTGCCAAAGGCTTCATTCCGTCGTCTTTTAATTTTTGAGGTTGTCCTTGCTCTGTTGCTAAGGTAACGTGAAGAATACTGGGAGCTGTGCGGGGCTTTCAGTTATTAATTGAAGCCAAGGACAGCGCCACACTGAATGCATGTTGGCGCACATGGCAATTGGATGGTTCGTGCGTGTGTATACATTGCAATCATGTATTTTCTTTTGCTTTTCCAGTGTTGGTGTGCCAACGCTGCACATGTGGATATAAGTGTGTGTGCCTGTTCCCAGACGTATTGCATTTGGAAATAAAGCAGGCTTCTCCTCTCACCCATGTGCTGTCACTCAAATCTCTAATTGGCCCAGAGTCTCTTGAACACAGCTCTTTGAGCATGCTTGTACTCCTGTTTTCTTCTCTTTGCTGTTTTTCTTTCTGCCCTTTGGCTCTGTTGCCTGGCTGGCAAGGCAGGAAGGCACCGGCTCGCCTATTCTACTGGCCCCGGGAACACAGCTACCGGCTAAATCAGTGCAGAATGTAAAACACAGATGGCCATTGACTCACAAATGGGTTCACGGAAAATGAGAGTCTCCTGTGTCAAATTCTGGAGCATCAGCTTATTTTTTTTTTTTCTTCTTTGCCTGCTCTCTCTCTTTATTCCTCTGTCTGATCTGTCAGTCCGGCCTCCTCTCCCTTCTCACAAACACTCCTCTCCCTTGCACTCTGTCCCTCACTCTTTCTCCATCCGGGCCTCCCCTTCTCTTTTGTCGCCTCGGGCTCCTAGTCGGGGTTAATTAGCATTGAGTTGAGCTGTGTTTAATGGTTAATGTGGCGTCTTCCTGCGATACCCTTTCCCTCCCCTCCCTGTGGATTCTATCCACGCAGGCTGCCAAGCAATCACATTAAGACCAGCGACCTCGCCTACCTCCTAGCTTTGCCTGTCTGTCTGTCACTTCGCCTACCTGCAGGGGATTTAGACCACATGCCCAAACCAGCATGCACATCTCCCCCAATTTCTCTTTCTCTCCAGGATGCCTCGCCAGATATAGAGTGAGTGGGAAGGAGCGTGCGTGAGCTAGTACCATATAATAAGAAACAGGTGAGAGAGAGGGAGATGGGAAAGATGAGAGCTGCAGTATGCGGGGAGAGGAAGTGAGAAAGACAATGTGATAGATCTGACAGGGACTGGGGGAGATTGACTATAGAGGGGGGAGAGATTGGGGGGGCGAGAGGATAAAGCAGAGGAAGTGCTGCCTGTACCTGTTATTCTGCTTTCTCTGGGTGGAGAAGGAGCAGGGCTTCCATTGCTATGCCACACCACACGGCAGCCAGAGAGCAGGCTGAAGTGGAGGGGAGTGGATGTGAAATTTTAATCACCTCTCTCTGTTTGTAATTTTAGTAGCCACTCAATCAAAATCAAAAGCATTTGCAGCACTTTCAAGAGCGATATTTTGGCAGGGTACTGCATTACCTGGCTATTTAAAGTAGGATCTTCAACCAGAGTACAGTGGAATACAGAAGTGTACATATGTGTTTGTACTATTGCATGCATTATATTTAAAAATTCCCAAGCTCGGGTCCCCTACCAGAGGCCTGGGAGCTTGAGGGACCTGCGCAGTTCCTAGGACTGCACTCTTCTGGACAGAGATCTCGGATGTTGTTCCTGGAATCTGTTGTAGTCCTCTCCCAGTTTGGGGGTCACAGCCCCGAGTGTTCCGATTACCACGAGGACCACTGTTTCTTTCACTTTCCACATCTTCTCTAGTTCTTTTTTTAGCCCTTGGTACTTCTTGAGCTTCTTGAGCTTCTCTTATTCCTTCTTCTGCTGTTTGTCCACCACTATTATGACTGACAGTTTCTCAGTCTGTATCTGGAGGTCCCACAGGATCTTAGCTTGGTCATTCTCAACCACCTTCGGAGGTATGTCCCATTGTGTCCTTGGGACTTCCTGCCCATATTTGGCACAGATGTTGATGCATCTTACACCCCGCCATTATGTGCTGGATTGTTTCAGGGGCATCTTTGCCCAGTCTACACCTGAGGTCCTGCCTGGTGTGGTAGATTCCGGCCTCTATTGATGTTCCTGTGGTGCCATGATTAGTGCCTCTGTGCTGTCTTTCAGTCCAGCCTTTTCCAGCCACTGGTAGGATTTCTCGATATCAGCCACTTCTTCTATCTGCCGGTGGTATATACCATGCAGGGGTTTGTCCTCCCATGATGGTCCCACCTTATGGATGGATGAATGGATGGAAGATAGATAATAAAAGCTGACGTACAAGGTGGATCAACACAATAAAATATGTGGCAAGGATTACAAACCCCAGAACCACCGTATCGCATTTTCATTAATCTCCATCACTAATGGAACGTCTATGCGTCTACAGCACATGTGTCAAACTCAAGCCACGTCATTTTATGTGGCCCACGAGAGCTTGTGCATGATTGTTTAAAGCAGCATAAACTTATTGAAAATAAGTTTATGCTGCTTTAAAGCATGCATTGACCATAAACTACTTCTCCTATGATGCATTTCGATTATTACCCGCAAAGGTAACGGTATCTCACCACTAACTAGACGTCAATAAGTCATCGCACAGATGTCCGACATGATCACAGCTTTCCAGCGTAAACTCGACCTATGGAAGTGCCAGGTGGAACAGGACAATCTTGCTCACTTTCCTGTTTGTCAAAGCATCTCAACCTCAGTTCCCGATGCTCTTTCATGTGCTCGGTTGGCTACCAAACTGAACCAGTTAATAAATAAGTTTGATTGGCACTTTTACGACTTTAAAGCGCAGCACTCTGGTTTTGACATCTTTGCCAATCCTTTCACCGTCGACGTCAACAGTGCCCCCATCACCTTCAGATGGAGTTAATTGAGCTTCAAAGCGATAGTGGCCTGAGAGCAAAGTCCAGGATGCTGCAATCGAGGACCTTTACCGTCTACTGCCCCCTGGTTTGATGCCACAGCTTCGACTTCATGCTGCTCGTGCTCTGTCCATGTTTGGGAGCACCTATCTGTGCGAACAGATGTTTTCAATAATGAAAATAATGAAAAGACCAAGCACAGATCACGCTTTACCGATGACAACCTCCACGCTGTTTTGCGGATTGCCTCAGCACAAGACCTTTTATTATTATTGAGTAGACAACACAAAATAACACAAACAATAAGAGAACACACAAACACAAATTCATTAAAAATTGACAAAGAACAATAATACAGATGCAAACTATATATTAATATATCACTGTTGTTCTTTTTGCAAAATGCTACTTCTGTCATGCATGTTGGTTGTGCCATAGTTCTGCACCCCTTGACTGTGACAAAAAAAGTTATGAATGAAGTTAAGGGTTAATACAATAACTTGTTTAAAATATTTTTCTTTATTTACTTAAATAGTTTGAACACTGATTCAAGTAATGTGGGTTTCAAACTGAACATTTATTTTTACATCTATGCAAATGCATAATATTTGTAACTTGAATACATAATAAATACATAAACAGTTATTTAACAATATAATAAGGTGTAGTTTATTTTAAATTACATTGCATTTTGTTACATTCATACTGTTAATCTGGCCGTTCGAGGGCAACCATTATACTCATGTGGCCCTCGGTGAAAATGAGTTTGACACCCCTGGTCTACAGTTTCATGAGTGATGATAAAGACCATGTGATAGGCTCTGGAACAGGCAAGTGAGTGGACCTTAAGTTGAGATAGCTTTGACCACTGCTATTTCCAATCTCAAAAGCAAACTATTCATTTCAACAACAAACTGTGTCAAGTGCTACATGTATGCTGTTAGGGAGGAGGAGGCGAAACTGTGATCTCCATATCGGCTCTGTCCTTCGAAGGACATCTGTGCTCCTTTATTTCTTCACCCATTTCACCAAACAAAGACCCAACATAAGGCTGGATGAAGGCTCTACAACTTGATTCCATCAGAAAAGTTTCAAATCACAATTACTGATATCAATGTCCAGCCCATTTAATGTCTTCTTGGACTGAAAATGAACCCTTTGTGACATTACAACATTCTTCAGCCATCTCCAAGTGGGTCTGCTCATCATGTGTGAGGAACAGTGGGACATGCATTCGCAGTGTTGTCACACAGCTGCTAACAAGCTAGAAGCTAACATAACAGATGACATATTGTGTTTGTCATTGTTAAGACAATATTCAGTTATTGTCTGAACATCAGGTCCCATCTCAGGCTGCCAAAAATGATTTTATAGGGTTTGCATGAACCCGCCCCAATTGACTTTCGCTGTGGTTTGTACTTCTCAGGAGTGGCTCAGTGCTTTTCTTTCTCTTGCCTTTTTAAAAACAAATATCATGAGCTTCAGCAAATGCAGCTGAACAAACAAATTAATCATCATTATTTAACTCTGCCTAGTTGGTGAAACCACTTCAAATCAAATCAAATCAAATTTTATTTATATAGCGCTATCATAACAAAGTTATCTCATAGCACTTGTTAATATAGAGCAAGTCCAAGCAAACTCTGTGTTTGTTGTGTTGAGGGGCGGCTGAGAGAATTGTGCGGTCGTCTATTAACCCCAGGGT
>JAVQJF010018697.1:0-11729 GCA_036023855.1 Gadopsis marmoratus | reverse complement strand
TCACTACCTCCCAATCTGTTTTCTGGTCAGGAATTTGAACCGGCAACTTTCGGCCTAGTTGCCCACCCATTATTTCTACCTGCCCACCCAAATATAGCAGGCTAGAACCGGCACTGCTTTATTGCACAGCATGGAGCGAAAAGACTAAAAAAGGGCAATTACCAATTAGTCTGTAGTAATAATGGTCTAAAATGCATTTTGAGATCACATCAGTTTTTTCTCAGTCAAGAACTTAATTGTAAAATATTAAATATATGCTTCACCATTGAGTAACAACAGAGGATTAAAGGATATATGCAACTTAATGGCTTTGTTTCCCCAAGACTCTACATTGATGTTTATATCTGGAACCATATGTACCAATTGATGGTTTGTTAGGGCCACAGTCAAATTTACGGGGATTTCTAATTTAAGCATAATATTCAACAATGTTTGTTGTTGCCATATTTTGTAACCTATTGTTACAGCCTACTGTTGATATTGTTTTGTTTGCCAGTGTGCTCACACAAGTCTCTGGTATTTTAGATGTGTGAAGTTTCTGTTTTGGTTTTTTATTTTGACAGCTGTGAGCCTGTTCATCGTAAAATGTTATGGCAATTTTGTTTCCTCAGTAATAGGGGTGTAGAATCTTTCATGTATTTGATGCATTTATAAGAGCCATCGCCTAATGTCTGAAACATGTAGTTAACTTGGAGTTATCTATATATTATACTTATTATTAAATTCATGTTTTAATTTATGTCGGTATATTTTTTTCAAGATGGCTTGGGTTAGGGCAGTGTAGCAAGAGAAGAAAAGGCAAGAAGAATGGCCAGTGCCAGACAGCTGGTTAGACACAGAAAACATGTTAGTGTTCTGGCCAAATGTTGCAAATGCAACAAGACATTTGACTGAACGCCAGGAGCCACCTGATGGTTGGAGAAAGTTTCCTCTTCTGAAAGAGAAGATGAGATCTGGTAGGTACAGTTACATTAAAGATAATTAACCTGCCATATCAATGTTGTGAATTTATTTACCACGGTTTCTTATTTATGATTTATAGATGACTTCAAAGAATGTGACAACTGTGACTTCACAAGTAGTACAGAAGCTGAAGAAGGTGCACTGGAAGCAAAAAGAAAAAAAACTAAGCCATTTGAAGAATATTTGACAGGTATTATTTGTTACTTCACAGTTGTCAATCATTCACTGTTATTCTTATGCATTCATTTATTAATCAATTAATTCTTATTGCTTCCCTGTTGACAGTCCAACACTTTACTCTAAAGCAACATATCTTAAAATCCATTTAGCATATTTTCTTGAATTCTTATGAGTGCACTATGCCACCAAGAGCAAGCTGTGGTGTTACCATGTCAACAAGTCAACTATAACGCACTGTCAGTTTCACATTCTATTAGTTCATTGGGTAGATTGTTGTTAAATTTGAATATTTGTGTATTAAATTTGTAAACTTTGGTCATTGGATTGCAATGCAGTTTGCATTAAGGCCACAAATGTTTTGATTTTGGCCAATTAATCGGCTATCAGCTTTTTCCTGCTTCAAATAGTGGATTTTCAGCCTTTGAAAATTGACCTAGAAAGGATGCATGTGTAATTGTACCCACTTCTCCCTTCCCACAACTTGACTTGGTTTCCTTTCATGCACTACACCAGCAGGGCACAGAAATGTTTTTGTTCTTTCTGGAATGGAATAATTTTTTAGTTTTTTCTCTTTTGAATTAGGTGATAGTGGTGACAGTGAGGTAGAATTTGATGAAGACGTACAAGGAAATTGTCAGCATCCTAACAGTAGCGAAGGTTAGTTTCTTCCGTTCTTTCTCTCCTTTCCCCAATAATGGGGACACTATTTGTCATGAGGGGATAGTAAAAAAATTACAAATAATCTGTGTATTGTATTGGTTTAAAAATTATCACTTCAATTAATTAAGACAATTTCTTAACAAAGCTACAACTTCCTGCTGCTCCAAGGAAGCTTGGAGTTTCCAGTATGCTCTGAAAATGCAGGCTCGCCATCATTTTCTACTTCATCCAGGCGATCAAGCTCTGGCTCTCCATTTCCACTCTTAAGAAGGAAGAAGATTTCAAGAGCACTAGGTACGCGATCCGCTACCTCACCTCAGACTACCCTTAGACAAAAAAGGGGTTTTCAGGTCCTTACAAATTCCTAAATTAAATTTTAGAAACATTTGATAGTTTGGGTTCATACCCATATAATGGTACACTGTATGCTAGTCCATACAAGTAAAATATTTCCACCAAGTTTGACCCGTCAAATGCACAACAACACGTGTTGGTTTGGTATCAAGCCCCCTGCTTGCTAAATGGTGGAACACATTTTTTTTTCTGTATCTCTAAGCAGTAGCTCACCTCAGCCCCGTGGGTTTGTTTAGGCATCTAGTAGATGAAGCTGTTGCTTAGTGATACCGAAACAAAGTAGTTCCACCAGTTAACAAACAAGGACCGGAAAAGAGCTTAATAATGAAACTCAAACCAATCTGTGGTGCATCCTTCAATACATTTTTCTCAGCTTTGGCTCCTCGCTCTAAGTTGTCATCATTTGCAGATCTGTATTTACTATATTTTGGAGAAGAATAACTGCCACTTTTTAGGAGCTGATGGGTCAGACTTGGAGGAACTTGTACTTGCCTTTAATGGTAAGTTGTATTGCAGAAACAACAAACTCCATCAACACAGAAACATCACTTCCCATACCCAATACCAGAAGCAAGTAAGTAAGTGTGTGTGTGTGTGAGTGTGTATATGTACACAAACACATACCGATCAGCCATAACTTTTGGACCACTGACAGGTGAAGTGAAGAACAGTAATTATCTGGTTACCTTGGCACCTGTCGGTTGGGGGCCTATATTAGGCAGCAAGTGAAAATTTTTTTGTCCTCCAAGTTGATGTGTTGAAGCAGGAAAAATGTTCAAGTGGAAGGATGTGAGCGACTTTGACAAAGAACCAAACAGGGTGTGTGTGTGTAAGGGATTGCTTATTGATGTATAAAAAATGTCAAACTGATGTAGTTTAATGTAATATCAGAATGGGTTAGTGTTACTTAGACCGACATAATGGTGCATGTCATCCAGTGTAAGGGATTCTCTCTTTTTCAGTTGTCGCATTATAGTTATAAACAAAAAAAATCTACTTGCGCTACATAAGTATATGACATGGACAGTTTACTGATCAAATGCATGATCACTTTATGCAGGTGCGCTGCAGCACAGTACCTTTAAAGCTAACTGGTATTATAACTATTAACTTTAATTAAGGATGTTCAGTTTCTCTCCAACTTAAATAACAGGACCTTATGGATTCATTTTAAGTTACTACAATATCATTCATTCATGTCAGACTAGATTTCAGAACGACTCTTTATCAGGATACCTACTTGTGCTAGACCAGTGGTTCCTAACTGGTTCCTAACTCAGTCATCACAATACACCAAGGAGCTGTGGTCTGTTGTTGTATGTATGAATCCACCTCTTAAAAGTATTGTTGGACAGTTGTATGGTTTTCAATCTACAGCAGACAGATCCTAGCCCTCTCTAGCCATTTCAGTGGAGACAAGTGTAGGGACAATTGGAACTCCAGATATGAATTAGTTCATTGTGTGATGTAAACAGAACTTTTATTTTGAAGATTAAGTTGTTTGTTTATAGTTGTCCCTCTCCTCCAATTACTTCCTGTATCCATAACCTGGCGTCTCATGGATGACGCTACTGACCAGGTCAACAAAATTCTGGCTCCTCCGTTGTTCATCCACTTACTCTTCTTCCAGCTCTTTGCCTCTTAGCTCTCGGACCTCAACGGAGGTCCCCTCTACTCTGTGTCCTGAAAGGAGCAGACACACTAGAATCTCTCTTCTTAAGGCAGCGACACGAGAGCCTGCGTAAGACCCTGGTTAACACACCATTAACCTCGGGTATACAAGTTTATTTAGCGCCGGTGTATCGTTCATCTGGTTTTCCAATTAACTGATATTCCTGTGTGTGAGGCAGATGTCTTGTAGGCGTGGCTTCTGAGGACCCATTGTGGGCTAAACAGGAAATAGTGTGTTAAACAGTGTTCTAATGTTCCTTTAGCTGCTCCAGTGTACCCCAATAATGGAAAAAAACAGATATATTATTGTTGAGACCAAGAGTACTGTACTGTTCCAGCAAAGTATTCCTATTGCAATGTTTGAAAAGTCACAGACAAATGAATGTGATGGAGAGGCGAAGTAATCCAAATGTTTATTTCCAGTTTAGCCCACAGCCTGTCCTGAAAGGAAAGGATTTTATACCTCTCATCAACAAATTATTTGTTTGAAACAGATCTAATTACACCAACTAGATACTACACTAGGTCTTCTAATACTGAGTAAAAAGTGGCTGGAATCAAAGATGACTTTGCACCGTCATTACTGTGCCACTACTGTTGCTTTCTCCTTCTTCCATAATGCCAGATTCTCTGTCCAGGGAGGGTCTAAGCCAGTGATGAGTATGAAGATGTACCGTATATGTACAGTTGTATGTGTGTGTTTGTGTGTAAGAACTGACCTGAACCACAGCGTATTCCACAAGTGATGAAAACCCAAAAAGTAGACAGGCAATGAGCCAGATATCAATGGCTTTTACATAGGAAACCTTTGGTAGCTCTGATGCCAGCAGCATACTCTCGCTGGACAGAGAGAGTACTGATAAAATACCTAGAAACACACAGACATTAACACATTAATGTTACCATGTGCTAATAATGAAGTTTGTTTAAGTTTGCACATGGTAATTTGATGGTTAATTGGTTGGTTAGTTACAATGAAGTGTTAAGTATGGTGTTGTTAACAATTCACAATCACTAGACTGTGGAAATGCATGATGAAGGGAGATTGGTTTGATGAATGGTTAGATTAATTCACTTAGGGTAACTGGTATTTTCAAACATGGGCCCTATTTTTTTAAACCTATTTTGGGTTCTAAATGACTAATAGTTACCAAATGTTTTGGAATCTCTCTCCCTGTTTGAATTGTGTGCTTTGAGTTTTGCCCTGTGTTTGTGTGGTTTTTCCTCTTCCAGGTCTCCTTGGTGGAGAGGAAGTTGTGTGAATCAGGTCTGTTTGGCGACACCTGAAGTTGATCCTTCTTGACCCATTCTTCATATGTCTACAATCTATGTACATTTTGTCATCCTGAGTGTCCATGTTGTAATTTGACTATATTGGCCTATCCTGTACAGTAAAAATCTATTGCACGTCTGTCCATACTGGGAGAGGGATCCCTCCTCGGCTGCTCTTCCTGAGGTTTCTTCCACTGTTAAAGGTTCTTTGGGGGAGTTTTTCCTTTTCTGAATCAAGGGTCAGGACAAGAGGGTGTCATATGCTGTACAGATTGTGAAGCCACTTGAGGGACATTTGTGATTTGAAATGTGTTTGTGCTTGTGATGGTCAGCTTGACAGAAAAATAAGTCAGATCTCTCTCTCTTTCAGTAAAGGTCCTCTCATGTCTAAATAAAGCCATAAGGAACATTAACTTCAAATATATCTACAGTGTGTCTTACACAAATGTCATCACTTTAACAGAGAGACAAAGCCAGCAATGTTACTTATTCCATGTCTGAAAGGGTTTATATCAGCCCCAAGTATAGTGGCACACTGGCAGTGTTACAGATTGGAAGCTGGACCTACACCACCACTACAATGTTTAGTCTCCCAGCCCTGACAGTAGTCTTGACAGATAGAGTTCTCTGGTGACCACAGTAAGGCCTCCCTTAATTCTTGGATTAAGAAGCAGCTGTATTTCATGACTAACATCAAGTTCCAGTTCCTGGTTGCAAATATCAGTGAGCAAAGACAGCAATATTGATATTTGGCAAACTTAGGAAGAAACAAAACAGACAAACAGTGGCAAAACTCTGCTCTGTGTGGTGCACCTAAATCGATGCAAATAGCATTTAAATGTGTATTTGTGGTACTCACCCAGTGGCACCCTTGCAGCTGAGGCATCAGGGTTGATCCAGAATGATAACCAGGACAAAACCACAATCAATAGAGTTGGAGCATAAACTCCCATTAGGTAGAAACCAACCTGCCGACGCAATGTAAAAATCACTTCAACGCAGGTGTAGTATCCTAGAAACAGACAGAGAAGGAGTAATTATGGATTACTCAAAAATATTCTTGCAAACTTTTACAGAAGATGAAAAATACTCGGAAACTTAAGTATTCAACTTGCTGTTGCTTGGGATTGCTACATGTATCACTACTGCCTTCTTCTGCTCTTTGTCCACCACTATTGCGGCCATACATGGTGGGGTGAAACAAGGGCAACAATGGAACTGTTCCATAATGTTGTCAGACACTTAATAATAACAGTCTGAGTCTGTCATTGGCAAAAACCAGCACTTTTAGTGGATGCACTTTTCCGCAAAAATTACATTGCTGCCATTGCAGCCCGGATGCCTGTGGAGGTGATGTACTTGGCCAATTTCAAAAGGTTTGGTAACTAATAATAATTTAGACCTCAACATTTGTCAAAATAGGGCCCAGGTTAAAAATACCAGAGTTTCCCTTTACTGCTTAAGTTATAATTATATAATTAATAATTACTAACCTGTTCCTTGGTAGTACTTTGTGCAGTTTCCATATTTTATGTCCTCTTGTTTGATGTCGAATTGAGGAAGCGCAATCTCATCCATCTGAACTGGGTCAGACTGCCACATGAACACGAGATCACTGGTGGTATAGCCAACTAATACACACAAATAAAAATGAATGAAACTATGAGGTGGGCATGGTAAATGAGCATGCCAATTCATCAATGCAAATGTTATAGTGTTATTCCAAGATCGGATTGCTGTAAAAGGTATGGTTTTAATAAAACTGTTAAATGCTAACAATAAACAGGAAAGCCAGTTGGTTAACTGAGGCTTCATGGAATGTCCCCTGCTCTAAGGACAATGCTGTCAGAGGCCGGGACAATTGGCACATGTATTTTCAGAAATATGGCATACAACAGTAAAATATATGTATTAACAGTGTAAAGTAGGCCTAATTTTCTTCACATTTTGCTCAAATGATTTATTATCATGGAAAAAAGATAAACATGTTGCAATGAAATTGATAGGGCCTAAATTCTAAATTAATTTCAAAACACAAAATGTAGTCTCAGGGTGAGTAAACATTTTATTTGTAGGTTTTGCTATTTCATATGACAAGTTATAACAGGCTCTGAAATGTGCTTTTTTTAAATGAGGATGCAACATCTAGATACTCCTGCAACCAAGCCACACTGTTTTTAATAGATTTTAACACTGTCCAATCACAATCATTTGTTTTTTCATTTCATTATAAAAACATAGCAAACAAGAAAGCAAGAAAAAATAATCTGACAACTGTAGCTTTCTTAAACAGAATAAAGTGATTACTCTATGTCAGAGCATGATGAAAGAATGAAAGAAATCTCATTCTTTCATCCATAAAGACTTTGTTTACGCCCTCTATCCTTCTCTTGCTCTCATCGACAATATCTGCACATGTTTATTTAGGTTAAGGCAATGAAAAGCACTTATGTATATATATATATATATATATATACACTTTTTTATAGAGATTTTAATACTCAGAGTATTGAGTGTTGCAAATTACAAGTAAGTCTTTGCACTCAAATCCTAAACTCTGAGTTTCGAGTCCTAAGCAAGTCATTATGTGCTCTTCACCAAATGTAATGCAATTTTAACAACAGAGTAATAATATATTAAATTTAAACAAATCATGAATGTTTTTTTTAAAAGTGTGACTGAACTTAATCATAAAAACGTAGTGTTGACATTGCACTTTAATATCATATTGCACTGTTAACCATTACCACAACAGAATGAAGTGTGTATGTTTCTGTCCTGTCTGTTTTGTATTTAAAAAACATACTTTTTCATCTTTGAGCTCGGGGGAAGGTATCAAGTATTTTCAAGTCAAAAGACTCACGTCCAAGTGAAGTCACGATTTGTTTTTGTTAAAGTCCCAAGTCGAGATTAAGTCATAACACTTGTGACACGAGTTTGACTCTAGTCCCAAGGCATGGGACTTGCGTCCACACCTCTGATACGTGCCAAACACTGTTTAACTGCCTGTAATTAGTCAACATTGTGCGAGTGTGAGTACTGTATATACTCACAGCTCTCCAGCTGCATCTTACAGAGCTGTGTGTCCATTGGGAAGAGTGTAAGATCCAAGGGACAAGACAGCGTCACCGACAGCCTACATGCATCAACACACACACAAACACACACACATGTTCATCAGGAGAAAAATCAAAACAGTCCCATTATAAGTTAATGCTTATAGAATATATCACTTGTTAACTCTGATCAAAATGTTTTCTCTATACTGTCTTCTGGTTTGGAACCAACCTATGAGACCCCAAGATAAATCAAAATTACATTTAGTTTAAAGTACTTTATATGTATTCATATTCTTGAAATAATTAACCATAAAATCTAAATGTTTCTAATTCTAAACTAATTTTCCCAACATGGGAATCCTTGCTATTTAGAGTGGAAAGGAGTAGGTCATGGGTCCTGGGGATTTATAAAAAAAAAAGATGAAAATGTGTGTGCGTACCTCATACTGATCAAGACATCTCCGTTCCTGAAGATGAAGAGCAGAATGTTGTCCTGTGTGACATCGTGGAAATTTGCATTTTTCTCGTTGGCAAAGAAAAGGTCTGGTTTCCACAAACACTGGAACATGTTGGGGTCCACAGTTAGTGCCTCACTCTTAAAGTCAGTAGGTAGTCGTAGGCGAGGGTCATTCCATCTCTGACGAAGAAATATATTCACTCTGTAGTCCTGTAGAGAGAGACATTGTAATTATTTTCACCATGTGTACTGTTGCGCCTGATAATTCTTCTGCTGCTACTCCTGGTACACTTACTGCTACTTATAGTGCTAGTGTGCTATTACCACTATGCTAATAATACTAATATTACCATGTTATTTTTTGACCATTTGGGTCACACAAATTATGAAAACAGATGATTTCACATACCTTAGTATGGTATCTAACAGTAGCTGCAGTATATGGAAAAACATTCACAAATTGAAACTGAAGAAAAAAAAAACATTAAGTGTGTCTGTGTCTTTGTCACCATAGTGGTCTCCTGGATGGACCCAAAGCTATTAATGAAGATGTTCACCCTGGACTCAACCGGGATACCTGAAACACACATGAGACAAACTAAAAGCAATATGACAGCAGACTATTCCATATTAGATTATATACTACAGGGGTGACCAATACGATCGACCAGTAGATCGCAAAGGCCATGGTGGTAGATCACGTGCATTTCAAAAAGCAATTTTCAAATATACGTCCCACCTCCCTGTGGCATCTGCCACTTAACCACTTGACTGACATAAAGAGGGGCCAGTCTGCCAGTCCAAGATGGACAAATGGTAAAAGAGGCCTTCGTTGAGGCAGCAGATCGACCAGATCGCTACATTCATGTGCTTTCCATTTGGAGAAGACACTGAGGTCGATTCCCTCGCCTCAAAAATCGCAACACTGTTTCACATGAACCCGTCAGCGCTGGAGGATGAGATCTTGTCACTGCAAGCTTCAACATTCAGTTGAAGTAAGGGGCCAATGCTGGACAGTTTAAGTATCCAAACATGAGGAAGTTTTTTTGGCTCGACTTATTTATGTGAGTCAGCCTGTACCCACATGAAGATTATTAAGTCCTAATACCGTTCAACCATGACTGATGATCATTTGGAGGCCTGCTTGAGACTAGCTACCAGCAGCTACTGTCCAGGTTATGCAACCCTGGCTGACTCCATTCAGTGCAAGTCATCAGAATAATGTAGGTACCCGAAATGTATTGGGCTGTGGAGGGTTTATTATTCCATTATTGAAAATTATCCATGGTATTTAAAAAATAAAATGAATAAGCTACAGAGCAAAACAAAAAAATACAATATCCATATTTATTTTTAATTATGTCAAAATAATCAATAGGATTTTTTGGGGGTTGGTAGAAAAGTGTGAACACCCCTGATATACTATGTTATACTATGAATTTCTGGCACATTGGACACAGGAGATAGATTGAGAGCCATTGCCTCTCTATCTATTCAGCAGGAACATTCTGTGAGGGCAGATAGATTTATTGTGACTATTGTAAGGAACACAATAGCAAGGTCATGACTGAAGGCTGAGCAGCTCAAAGTGTGTGTGTTAGCTGAGCCAGTTAGCTGCAGGTTAAAGGGTCATATCTGGGAGGAAGGCCTCTTTATGGGGATGGTCATAAACAGTACAAATATGCCTTGCTGGGGAGATTACGTGAGAGAATTGGTCTGCATAAATTTGTATTACATTGTCAATGTAGATCAATTTTCTCCTTGGCCAAGCTTCAGTAAATACTTCTGCTTTGAAATTACCTGGGTCTCTGACTTCTCTACTGCACGGTCACATCAACTGTGAGATTTTCTATCACATACTATATTAAACATATCTAAAATTTTGATTAACACAGTGCTACGAGTCAAGGAAATTATGCAAAGTTAAGAAAATAAATTCACTGATGTCATTAACCTGTATTTATGTTGACTTTGTTAGACTTAAATGCTTAAACTGTTTTGTTTCAATTTTCAGCATCAGTCCACAGTTGAGGAGTTAAGTGTCTGTGCCTACTTTGTGAGAGCTTTTCAACCCCTCTACCTTTGAGGTTCACATTTATGGGCCATTAGTGGAACAACGATTTGAACTTTTAAATATACAAAAAAAAAGAGGCTGTTGTGTCAAAACAATGTTTTCGGGTTATTTTGTGTAAAGATCTAAATTTCCACAGTGCTGACTGGGTCATCCATCACATATCAATTTTATGATAATTAAGTCATCTGATAGAATAAACAACAAAGGTTCATGGCAACAGCTGTACTGTCTGATCACAGAATAATTCACAGTTATCAGTGACCACCAGTGTGCGTCATAGTGCATTATGAACAGATACATGCTGTGACATCCCAAGAGGCAGAATCACCGATGGGGAGTACGGGCTGAACTGGTGGAGGCAGCATACTGCATGGTGATAGGGAGACTATAAAAACCATGTGCAGCTCCAGGAGCGGGTCCTGGAGATGCCCAGCTGGGCCAAATTACCTGATTACCAGATAACAAGGCGAGAAGGTTAAAAGGAAGAAGAGGACTAAGGGAAAGTATTACGAGAACAAGTGTTGAGAAAAGGTTTGAGAAGAAGTGAGTAAGAAACTGTTGGGAACAGAAGGAAGGAGAAGACAACTGTTGTGGACAGTTGGACTGAAGAGACTGAAACAGTAAGATTTAAAGGAGACAAGAATTGATTGCATTTGTGGAAATGCCTGTTTATTCAGTTTTGTTTATCAGAATCAGAAACAGGTTTATTGCCAGTACAGGAATTTGCTGTGGTGTGTTGGAGCAATAAAATATGAATATAAAAATAAGTAAAATAAGATAAAATAAAGATACAAAAAAACTGTACAGAATATGGATATTGGAGCTATACACCTGTGCAAGGTGTGCAAGCATTAGCTGCGGGATGTGCAAGGTCATCCGCAAAGTGAGGATGGACTCAATGATGGCGGTGTAGAAGTGCACATCATTGTCTTTGGCAGGCAGAATTTCTTCAGCTGCCGCAGGAAGTACATCCTCTGCTGAGCTTTCTTGGTGAGGGAGCTGATGTTCAGCTCCCACTTGAGGTCCTGGCTGATGATGG
>JAVQJF010018688.1:0-13358 GCA_036023855.1 Gadopsis marmoratus | reverse complement strand
CTTTTGTTTTCCTGACATTAAGAGAGAGGTTGTTGTCTTGGCACCAGCTGGTTAGTGCCTTGACCTCATCTCTGTAGGCAGTCTCATCGTTGTTTGTGATGAGGCCCAGGATGGAAGTGTCATTGGCAAACTTGAGGATGACATTGGAGTTGTGTTTTGCTACACAATCATGGGTGGACAGGGCATACAGGAGAGGGCTGAGCACACAGCCCTGCGGGGCACCTGTGTTGAGAGTCAGTGAGGAGGAGGTGTGGTTGTCGATTCTCACCACCTGGGGTCTGCCCATCAATAAGTTGAGGATCCAGCTGCAGATGGAGTTACCCAGCCCCAGATCACCAAGCTTGGAGATGAGTTTTGAGGAAATAATGGTGTTGAATGCTGAGCTGTAATTGATGAACAGCATCCTCACATATGTATTCCTTTTTTCCAGGTGTGAGAGGGCAGAGTGTGCTGCCATGGCGATGGCGTCATCCGTGGACCTATTTTGTCTGTATGCAAACTGTAGGGGGTCCAGAATGTCAGGAAGGAAGGAGCAGATGTGTGTTCTGACTAGAAGCTCGAAGCACTTCATAATGAGTGATGTTAGTGCTACGGGGCGATAGTCATTAAAACAGGAGGTCACTGACTTCTTGGGTTTGGGCTTTGAAGGAGGTGGGGACCACGGACTGCCTCAGGGAGAGGTTGAAGATGTTTGTGAACACCTCAGCCAGTTGCTCAGCACAACATATTTTGCACAGCAAGGACGGATAACAAACAAACTTCATCAAACCAAGACTCTGTTTCTAGCTGATCTAACACCACACAGACACAGACTGGCCATCATGCTTTTGGACCGACTCAACTGGCCCTTATTTTTATTTTTTTTTTTCCTGACCGGCCTCATGAAACAGGTAGATGATCGACTCGTTGATTTAGTTCTTAAGTGACAGTGTCAGTGACACTGGGCTGGCCCAATCACATCTTTAACCTCCCCCCTTATATTTTGTCCTTGTCATCTTGGTCTGCTAGCAACAGAAACATGCCTAAAAGCTGCTGTGTGGTAGGACGCACTACTAACAGTTTAATGAACCCAGAGCTAAGTCTTTATAAGCTGCCGAACCGAAAAACTGTGCTTTTAAGAAGACAAAAGTAGATACAGATGTGAAGGAAGAAGGTGAAAACTGTGGGATCCTGACACTCAGTATGTCTATGTGTGCAGCAAGTATTTAGCTATAGGTCAGTCAAACATCCAAATGTCAGTTTTAGGCTAACTATTCTGCTGTCAGCTAAGTCAAAACATTTCGACAGTAAGAAACTTGTGTAGCGGAATGTGGTTGAATCAAGAAAGCTATGCAGTATTATGTTTGTGTGCCTTAGCTAACTACAGTAACTTACAATAATAACTATTTTTTGTTTGTTACAAATGCCAGACATGTGTTTATGATACGGAATACTCAAATGCGGGGTTTCATACTAAAATGCTTTATGTTATGTAGATAGCACTGTAACAGTACTTTTCTACAATATTTAAGATGAATGTACCATATGTAATGTATTATTTTTTCTTACTGCATGTAAAATGGCTGCCATGATGATGTATTTTTGTTTATTTAAATAATTAATAAAAAAAGATGTAATTACAATAAACATAAAATAAAAGTTAAAAGATTAAGTAAATATCTGGCAGGCTTCTTAATTCTGCTTTTAATTACATTTCTAGTGAAATATTCACACTTTAGTTATTTGCATTTTAAGTCAAAAAGATTGATGATCCCAAATTAATTTACTGGTTTACCGGCTATTTATTGATATTGACCCTTGGCATGTTTCATGTTTATGTCATTAGAATAATTATGTATTTATTAGTTTATTTCGTTCTATTATTTATGTGTTTATCCCTTTATTTGCCTACATGTGTGTTTACCTATGTTTTGACAGGGTTGACGGCAACATATTAGTGACGCTGCATCTTCCCAGCATTCAGTGGGGCATCATGGCGGACACTAGGGAGAAAGCGCTGCAGGACTACAGGAAAAAATTACTCGAACACAAAGAAGTTGACGGGCGGTTAAAAGAGTGTAAGAGACTATTTAATTTTGACGTTTATGGTGCGGGAGAAGTACATCTCGTTTTTTTAATCAGATAAATACCAATGAATAGCCAGCATCAGCTAGCTGACCAGCTAGCTAGTGCTTTGTCATGCAGTTAGCATCCTCGTAGAAATGAATGGAAGGAAATCGGTTAAAGCTAGCAGTGCTATCTTAGCTTTGGGGAGGTAGACAAACAATTGTAACGTTAGTGATATGCCTAACAGCAAGTTGGTTAATAACTTCTTAAAACCAGCTAGTCTGTAGCTATTACTGTGATATACATCTTGGATTTGGTCGTATATGTTATCACGTTATCAAGAGCTTTACGTTAAGCTAGCATTGAACAGCTAACGTTACAGGAAGACGCGTGTTTGTTTTACAGTGTGAGCAGCTTCTAACCTTAGCTGTAACCACCAGTTGAATTCTTGGCTGTGTGTAATAAGGAAAACAAGAAACAATACATTGTGATTATCATTCTTGTTTGTTTTCCAGTGAGGGAACAGCTGAGAGAACAAACTAAACAGTATGAGAAATCAGAGAATGACCTAAAGGCTCTGCAGAGTGTTGGTCAGGTAAGATTATGATCTGGAGCTTATTTATATGTCAACTCTTTGGATCTCACTCCTGGATTAGTTATTAAAGTGGCTTAAACACTAGACTGATGTTTAAGCTAATGTTATTTGTCATATCTATTCTAACAGTTTGCAACAAACACAAATTTGGAATTTTTCCCCAGCATTATAGACATACTTTGGCTTTTTCGCAGCAGGTAACGGAGAGGGTTCAGTGGGTGGAGACAGAAACTGTCTTTCCTAACTACATCTCTTCCTCCTTCCCTGCAGATTGTTGGTGAAGTTCTCAAACAGCTGACTGAGGAAAAATGTAAGTTCACTGACCGATATCTCACATTTACATCTCACAAGTCACAGCACAGGTAGTATTATAATAATACTAGTATTTAATAATAATTAAGATATTATGTCTAGTTTCTTACCTGAAACCCTGAGCCCATCTAATTTTCCACCCATCGCTCCACTTGTTTCCTGTAGTGTTGTCATCAAGTAGACATATGCAGAAACTACACCAAAATGTTTGAGGAATGAGGTCATCAGTCATTGTCCATCGTGGTCTCTACTAAATATTACACTACATTAATCTGCAACTTCATGTGTCCATACTGCTACTCTCCTCTCTTTTTCCACTATTCTCTCTCCTCACAAGTGCTCTGTGGCAGGCTCATTACGTATGAAGCTTTGCAACCAATGGAAAATGACTAACAACCTGTGACACATGTTAAACAGTGTTTTATCTCAGACAGAAAACTAATGCATTTTTTTGTTTGTTTAATTCCAGTCATTGTCAAGGCCACCAACGGCCCCCGATATGTGGTTGGATGCCGCAGACAGGTAGGTGCTGCACAGAGACCAATTTGTCAGCATCCTGCAGTGTATTATTGTCTCCAGGGTTTCTGAGTCCTCTCTGGTCCGTGACCCAACGTTTAGAGCTAATACACTGTGGCATATATTGTTTCAAGACGTGTTTGTGTCTTGACCCATGAGCATAAGAAAGTGTGTGTTGGTGAATACTATTGCTTGTGAGATCAAAGTAATATAAAGCCTTTAGTGTCTCCAGATGGAACTGATTTTGACACCTTTTTAAACTGTTCCGCGTGAGTTTTGACGATGTTATAGTAGTGCATACACATTATTTTACCCGCATATTTATTTTTGGACAAGTTATTTATTGATTTTTACAAATGATAGATTTTGTTTTTCTGCATAGGACAAAATTTGCCATGGCACTGTAGTCTCATTAAATGTTCCCATCAGTGATTAGACTGTGAACTCTAATCTCTAATATTTGTCATCCCAGTTGGACAAGTCACAGCTGAAGCCGGGCACCAGAGTGGCGTTAGACATGACTACGCTCACTATAATGAGGTAGGCTGGATGTAATCATCACTCGCACAGTACATGTGTTTATGCTGAACACTTAACTGTGTCTGGCATATGTCCTTCTCTATATGGTATTCGAGCAGTGCCTTGCTGCATACATACACAGGACAGATCATTAATCAACACCAAATGATTGTTTAGCACACCAGGTGTGCCATCAAACTTTTAGAGAACATGGATTCAAGCATCTGCTCAGCCATCCATGTCCGTCATGTGCTGGTCCTGCAGGAAAATCCTTTAGCTGAGGTAGTAAGCCACCCAGACCTCAATGGGTCCTGTTTCGTGATCAGTTTAGTTAGTAGATGATGACCTGAACACACTCTCACACTCCCTGAAGGACAATGTTTGATTTTATACCAGGGGGCCAATACTGTGTAATCTTTGAGTAGATTTCTTATAGAGCTTTTGCAGATGTTTAAGAATTACAGCCTGTGACCCTCTTTTTAGTCTTTACATTTCTAAATGTGCCTTGCTCAGCAAAAACATTGGTCACTACATGAATCAGTAGCAAAAAGTATTAAAACGTATTATTTTTTGGAACATAGATTCAGACAGACTGTCAAGGTCTATATGATTTAACATTACTTGTGGCCAATGTCTTAGAACAAATAGAAATGTTTGTTAATGAAAATGTATTTTTAATCTGAGTGAGTGAGGGAGAGTGTCAGTATGTGACCCATTATTTCTTTTAATAAACCGTGCCTTAGGTTTAGTCACTACTTTAATAAATGTACTGGTATAATACTGTAAATGTAAGGTGTGTTGCTGATAACAAGTTACAACTTGTGGTGTTGCAGTCTTAAAATATGTTGAAAAGATCTTAGAAGGCATGGAATTTAACTTCAAGATTCTTGTACCCTTCGAGCTATAAATGTGCTGTAAAAGATGGAGGTGCATATAGACAACAAACCACACTAGAAGAACACACTGTTTTGGTCAAAATGTCTTTCTGTTTATTGTTGGATATAAATCTATCTATTTCCTTTTTGGGGACAATAAAATCTATCTACGTATCTATACACAAAGCTAGAGATGCGTGGGTGCTCAGCATGTGTATACTCTCCTTTCAAAGGTACCTGCCCAGAGAGGTGGACCCTCTGGTGTACAACATGTCCCACGAGGACCCTGGCAGCGTCTCCTACTCTGAGATTGGAGGCTTGTCTGAACAAATCCGTGAGCTCAGAGAGGTACAGCCTCAATCAGGCCAACTCTTCATTTTGGGTTCTTCTTTGGATTACAATTCTCCCATTCTTATAAATGTATTGGCGTGAATTGCAGTATGTCTGTTTTACAAGATGACATTTGTATGTTTGGACCTTGATTGGAAGGATTTTAGATGAGAAAAACATCAAGACCAGATGATATATTTAGATGATATTTTCTGTCTGTTGAGTTGAAAACAATGCTGCTGCTGTTATTTTGTGGCAGGTGATCGAGCTTCCTCTGACCAACCCTGAGCTCTTCCAGAGAGTGGGGATCATCCCTCCTAAAGGCTGCCTGCTCTATGGGCCTCCAGGTTAGTAGTTTAGTCTTTATTAGACTCACAAAGATCACAAAATAATGACATCCATGCTTGGACATTGCATTTGTATACAAAATTATATTTAAGGAGGTATTTGTCTCTGAAACGCCAACACATTTTTGACTCTTGCTTTATTTGTGTACAGTTCATATTTATTTGAATTTATGATACTTTATAATCCTATAGTAGTTTACTTTTGTATTGATCAGGTTCCTTCTGTTACAGGCACTGGGAAGACTCTTCTTGCCAGAGCAGTGGCCAGTCAGCTGGACTGTAACTTTCTCAAGGTGAGAGTCGGCGCCAATGTCGGGGTGTCCTGCCACACTGCAGTGCCATCAGTCAGCTGATGTTGTCTGTCTCTGTCTGTCAGGGTATCTGCAGGGTCTTAGTATTAAAATCAATATTCAATCAGTTTAGTAAAAATGAAGACTCTTAAAGTATTGAAATGTCTTATCAGCATTTTAAGAGGTATTATTTTTTGGAACATAGATTCATACAGACTGTCTAGGTCTATAAGATTTCATATCATTTATGGCCAATGTTGTATTTCATAGGCCAAATAGAAATGTTTATTAATGAAAATGTTTTGTTAATGTGAGATTGTTTTGTTAATGTGAGATTGTGACCAGATTGTGACGGTTGAAAAGCGCTATATAAGAAAGAGTCCATTATTACTTTTAATAAACCTTGCCTTTTGCTTAGTCACTACTTTATTCTTTTGAGTTCTGTTCCCTCCCTGCCTAGCTGAATTAGGTCAAACTAAGACTTGCAATCTCAAAATAAATGTTCTGGTATAATACTATAAATGTAAGGTGTGTTGCTGATAACCAGTTACAACTTGTGGTGTTGAAAAGGTCTTAAAAGGTATGGAATTTAACTTCAGGATTCCTGTATATACCCTGGTCTTTGTGCTGCAGGTGGTGTCCAGCTCCATTGTGGACAAGTACATTGGTGAGAGTGCCAGGCTGATCAGAGAGATGTTCAACTATGCCAGGGACCACCAGCCATGCATCATCTTTATGGATGAGATCGATGCCATTGGTGAGTGAGGCGGAGGATCTTTCCTGGGGCTTTAGCAGTTTAGTTTGGGTTTAATGTTTTTTAAAGGGTATGTATTTATTTTCCTCATCATCTACTCTGCTTGAAGCTGCAGTCAAAGCTTTACAAATCTGCCAACTGTTGAATGCTTTCAGTATTAATTTCAAGGGTCAATTACAGCATTAACGCAGCCAAGCCACACAAATCAGAAAATAACAAATTATGTACAATAAATAATTGAAATTAAACATCTAAACTAATCTCATGTAAACCAAAAAACATTAAAAATTTACAGAGAAACCATTCCGTCATCATACTTGTTTGTTGTCTCCTGGCATTTATAGTAACAATGAAAAGGCCTCAACAGTCTGGACATTCATGGTTTAGGTACCTTGAAAGTGCTGGAGTTTTTCCTCTTAAGTTACAGTCATTTTTATACAAAGTCCCCCATTTTCAGAGGCACAAAAGTAATTGGACAAACTAACATAATTATAAATATAAGGATTATTTTTAATACTTGGTTGAGAATCCTTTGCAGTCAGTGCTTGCCTGAACTCTGGAACCCATGGACATCACCAAATGCTGAGTTTCCTACATTGAGATACTTTGCCAGGCCTTTATTGCATCCGCCTTCAGTTGCTGCTTGTTTGTGGGTCTTCCTGTCTTCAGTTTTGTCATCAGTATGTGAAAAACACGCTCAAATGGGTTGAAGTCAGGCGACTGATTCAGCCACGTTTCATTGCCTTGAGAAGCTCTTGGGTTGCTTTCGCAATATGTTTTGTGTCATGATTCATCTGTACGGTGAAGCACTATCCTATCAGTTTTGCAGCATTTGGCTGAATCTGAGCAGATAGTTTAGTCCTATACACTTCAGAATCCTACTTCCATCAGCAGTCGCATTATCAATAAACACCAATGGCCCAGTTCCACTGGCACTACCTCCACCGTGTTTGACAGATGATGTAGTATGTTTTTAGATCATGAGCCATTCCTTTCTTTCTCCATGCTCTTCTCTTTCCATCATTCTGGTACAAGTTAATCTTGGTTTCATCTGTCCATTTACTTGCCTAGCTCTTGCTCATGGTGGAATTGTTGGGTCTAGATATGCTCTATACTAACAAGTGCTATGAGATAACTCTGTTATGATATGACTCTATATAAATAAAATTGAACTGAAAAAAGACTGTTCCTGACTTTGCTAGATGTTTTGATGGGGTTTTTCTTCACCAAGGAAAGAATTCTGCGATCATCCACTTTAGTTGTCTTCTGTGGTCAAATTGTTGATTTGGCCAGTCCTAAGGTTTCTGCTATGTGTCTGATAGGTTATTTTTTTTTTTTTTTAAGCCTAATGATGGCTTCCTTCACTTGCATCGACACTTCTTTGGACTGCATATTGAGATTTCCCATGAACAGCTACCAAATGCATATTTAATACTTGGAATCAGCTCCAGACCTTTAATCTGCTTAATTTGTCATGAAATAATGAAGGAACAGGCGGCACCTGGCCATGAAACAGCTTGTCAGTCAATTGTCCCAATGACTTTTGAGCCTCTGAAAATGGGGGACTTTGTATAAAAATGGCTGTAATTCCTAAACGGTTAATGTGATATTTTTGTCTACTCTTCAATCACATCTCAATTGCTTCGTTTCAAATCCATTGTGATGGAGTACAGAGGCAAAAGTACAAAACTTGTCACTGTCCAAATACTTATGGACCTAACTGTACATTTTTGTATTTATTATTAATAACAGGAGCGTCACATCAGTTCAGTTGTTGAGATTCTCCACTTAAGAGTTTAATTACTTTAGCTAGGACCTGCCACCCTGTGTTCTCTGAATCCTCTCTGCATATACTCGTGTCATGTGTGTGTTGCTCCATGCAGGTGGCCGTCGTTTCTCTGAGGGAACCTCTGCTGACAGAGAGATCCAGAGGACTCTGATGGAGGTAACTGACACCGTGCAGTACAATGTATATTAAATAGAAATGCATGTCAGTGACTGAACAGTCTGCCAAATTGGTGCATTCATGCACACCATAAAAACTACACACAGCTTACCCACACCACACGCTACTCCAGGATCCTTATCAAATTGTTAATGTGTTGATTTAAGTCCCGATATAATGTTTATATAATATAATGTTTTAAACTCTGAGGTATCACTACTAGTACTGGTTGAGCTTGAATCCAGATTGAATTAGTCCTCCAGCGTGAGTGTCCATTTGATTGTTACTGACTGCAGAAAGGTTTTCAACATGGACACAGCCAACGGATCCAACAAAAAGCTCATGTGCAAGCACAGTTCAGTGTGTGTGCAGTGTGAAAGCTTTGCTCATCTGAAATGAGTGAACTTAATCTGTAAACTCAATTTTGGGCCAGTGTTATCTTGAACGGATTGTTCACTTTTATTATTGTAGCCGTAACAGCCATTAAAGTAAGCAGAGTAGGTAGAGAGCTAAAAGCACTGATTGATGGAGTTGTTTAATGTGTCTTGTCAGCTGCTGAACCAGATGGACGGCTTCGACACGCTACACAGAGTCAAGATGATCATGGCCACCAACAGACCTGACACCCTGGACCCAGCCCTGCTGCGACCTGGCAGGCTGGACCGTAAAATCCGTAAGATCTCTTTCACTTCCTGTTCATCACCTGTTTGTGTCTGCTCTGTGTGTAACACACAACTAATAAGATAAGATAAACTTTATTAATCCCACAGGGGGAAAATACACTGTTACAGCAGCTCAAAAATCAGAAGAAATTAAATAAAAAGCAATTAAAAATTTTAAACATTATATACACACAATTCAATAAATATAAATGACATAAAAACAGACATTGGACTTTGTCGACTAATCCACTGTTCTCTTCTTCAGACATTGAACTGCCCAACGAACAGGCTCGTCTGGACATCCTCAAGATCCACTCCAGTCCCATCACCAAGCACGGAGAAATAGGTGAGTGAGGTCACCGTCCTCCTGTGCTGACTTCTTTCTGCTCCTGTATGCCCAACACCTGCCACCTACTCTCTGCAACAGACTTTCTGTGTCACGTACTCCCTGTTCTACAGGACCATTAGCCATTTTATTCGTTTTGTATGCTCATGATATTGCAGCATTGTACTCAATGGTGGGCTGTAGTCCTTCAGTGGTCCCACTAGACTAAAACAAATGTTTATCTCTAGAGAACAGATATTATAGGCAGCTAACGGTGAGTAAACTCCTGTAAGCACAGAGGGGGAGATGCTGTAAAGTGTCCTGTTTGCCTATTCCAGATTATGAAGCCATCGTGAAGCTGTCAGACGGTTTCAACGGAGCTGATCTGAGAAACGTGTGCACAGAAGCAGGTTGGACATTAAACTGTTATTCATTAGTTTCATGCCACCAGTCTATCATCCACGGACAGCTCTATTCATATGTACTTGTGTGTGTTTGCAGGTTTGTTTGCCATCCGCGCAGACCGTGAGTACGTCACTCAAGAAGACTTCATGAAAGCTGTGCGGAAGGTGGCTGATTCAAAGAAGCTGGAGTCTAAGCTGGACTACAAGCCTGTATAAACCCTCTGTGTTGTTGTCCTTTCTTCTCTTTTTCATTGCATTTTTATGAGTTTGCTGTGTTGTGTGCTTCAAGGCCAGAAAAATTGTTTCTGTTTGTGGGAAGCAACAAAAAAGTACATTTGCCAGCAAAGTGACTCTAGTCTGACCCCCCTCAGTGTTTACTCTGGATCACAGGCTGATCATTCTGGTATATACAAAACACTTGTACTGAAATATATTCCATTATATCTCACGTTTTCTGTGTTTTCCAGTTTCTGACCATTCATTTGTTGTTCTCTGTACCTTCAAGTGGGTGTGATAGATGAGACCCACTGATTATTTTTTAAATAATGGTCCAGCGTGGTCAGCTACAGCTAATGGCAAATTGCGCAAAACAATTTGTGAAAGTGTCTGACTGGATTGGCTGCAAATCCTGTTCTCTGAAAAATGTTATGTTGATCTTACAGAGTGAAGCCAGATTTTCACCATTCGGTCCCTCCATATGGCATCTGCAATCTGAAAAGTGTGTGCGACTTAACACATCTTCCTTCATGACATCTTACACCAACATGACTACTTCATGTTACGTTCACTCTGGGGATATACCTGATTATATAGCTAGTATTGCTATTTCTGTTATAATTTTATCAGTATAAATTCACTTACCAATATATAAACATTGCTCTGAAAATGCATAGGCTATCATTCACAGTCGGCGCGAGGAGGGGGATAAAATCCCAAGAGTTGCAGTGCGGATCCCAGCTGCTGTCTCTTGAACAGACATTATGTATCAATTAAATCATCCCCACTTGCGAATAGAATTTTCATAGGGTGAACGAGGTCGAATCCGGCACCATTATTGGGCGAACTCTGGTTGGCGCAGTGCTGCTGCCTCCTGCTGTTAGACTTGAGCACAGCACAATTTTGCGTACTTCAGAGTGACAAATCGTATCAGCGTACTTGGATGTCAAAATGCGTACCTGCTGCACAAAATGCGCACAGTCTGGCAGGTCTGCAGAAACAGCCCATAGGTTATTTTAGTGCTCACAGCTGCTGCGTCCTTATGGTTGATAGTTTACAGTCACCTTCCTTTACACAGGGATGGTTAAAGCTTAGGAATTGATTGGCGCTGGTTAATAACTACTGCACTGTCCTGTAAAAATGGTCAAACCATCACATTGTAAAAGCATACATTCACAATATGGAGTAAATGCCAATCTACACGAAAATATCACAAAAGCTACATGAAAGCAACTGTTTAACCTCGGATCTCAAACTTTCTTATGTGACTCATCTCACAGGCTTAAATGAGAGAAAGTGATGCAGCTTTCTGTCTTCTGCCACAGCAAACCTGATGGTTGGGTTTGGTCCAGTGTCTGGATTTGATTAGGACAGCCTCTGTATATTACCTACTTCATAATATCACTTAAATTTCATGTTTCACAAGCTTCCACCTCAACAGTTCAGCTGGACTGTGAGCGCAATACATTACATAGTACGTTTGAGCTCTCAGGTCCCTGCTGAGATTTTTAATCTGTACTGTGACATGTTTCAAAGCAAAGGTGAGCTGGGAAAAGTGCTGGCAATGTTTCTCTGCAGTTGACTTCTAATCAAAGTATTCTGCGGTCCACTGTGTCCGAATGAAGCTGTCCATACATGATATGTGCTTGCTGTCAGGTTGTTCATCAGTCAGTGTACATTATCTGCCATAATACACTCATGCTGAAAACAAATGACATGCTTACAGTATTTTAATTGAGACTAAATCATGAGAGGTCAACAGCAAATAGTGTAGTATAAAATGTGATCTTGAGGCAGAAATGTGGAATGACAACACAACACTCATCGCCACAGGACACTGCAGCTGTAGTTCTGAGTAGCCAGTATGCAGACCAGCATACCAAATCAGCATCAGGTTCAATATTCTCCCACAAGGAACGCACAGAACTCAAATTAATTTGTGAATGGTGGTGAGACGGTACTAAACCTTTGAAGAACATTTCTCTTTGTGAATTAAGCCACTGTTTAACTGACCCCACATTCATTTTTTTAATTTCTTGTTCGATAAAACAGTAATGTTGACTTCTAAACTATCAGCTAAACCAGTATACTTTTATGATTAGCATATAGCATGTACTGTATATAGAATGGACCAGTGTATCATATTAAATGATATCTGCTGTCATTACCCCCATAGTGCCACCTAATGTCAAAAAGGTTGTATTTGCTAACACAGAAACACACAATACATAGTTTTGATTTGGAGACTTCAGATGTGTGGATCAGTGGTAAAGGCTAGAGGTAGTCTAATTGTTGGAATAATGAATTTGTAGCGGCTGCATTGTGAGCCACATCACTACAGTCCAGCTCAACTCTTCCATCCACGGAAGATCCATGTCAAATCATCTCAAGAGTTGGCGTTGGGGAGTTGCAGGGATTATTTGGCAATGATGATGTCAATGATGTCCTTCCTGCATATTATATTATATCGACTGGTTCAGCGTGGAGTCACTGTTCTCCAGCTGGTCCCTGTGCCAGGGTGAAGGACTCCAGGACGAACGCCCGGCAGATCGGGCAGTGCTGGAAGTGTGACACACAGCTGTCACACACACAGGCGTGTCTGCAGGGCAGCAGCACCCTGTTCACTGCTGCATTCTGACAGACCACACAGTCTCTGCCCCTCCCCTCCGACCAGTCCTCCTCCTCCTCCTCCTCCACCACGAGACTCTGCTGCACTCTGCTGGCCTCGTCAGCGAGTTCACTGGGTTGGGTACTCTGCTCTGAGTCAGGAGGCCCAGACACCCCCCCACTGTCAGCTGACATAAAGAGAGGCTGCAGGAGACAGGAAGGCATTGTTTTCACAGAGGATACTTCTCATAGTGGAGACAACACTGCGCCATGTAATGATGGCTCCATACCAATGAGCCAGAGCTGGCAAGACCAGGACCCTGATCAAGATCAGTTCACTATTCACAGGGAGGGACTGCTACTCAAACATGACCATGATAATGTCATAGTGATCTCATCAAGGTTATCTCAGGTCAGGCTCAGACAGTGCGGTTCTAGCCTGCTATATTTGGGTGGGCAGGTAGAAATAATGGGTGGGCAACTAGACCGAAAGTTTCCGGTTCAAATTTCTGACCAGAAAACAGATTGGGAGGCAGTGAAGGAGGCATTTCTATGTTTGCTAACTACCCTATGATTTCAGTCAGGATGGCAGGTTTATTTACCATTCAATAAAAC
>JAVQJF010018685.1:0-25945 GCA_036023855.1 Gadopsis marmoratus | reverse complement strand
TTTTCAACCGGAACGGTTCCCAAAGCGCTGTAACAGTAATCTAAGTTTGAACAGTAGTCTAATTCACCCATTCACACACTGACAGGGACACAGTTGCCACGCTGGCCACCACCAGGGGCAACTCGGGGTTCAGTGTCTTGCCCAGGGACACTCCGACATGTGGGCAGCAGGAGCTGGGATCAAACCACCAACCCTGGGGTTAATGGACAACCACACTATCCTCTCAGCCACAGCCGCCCATATCAATCCAAACTTGTAGTTGAGGCCGTGCATTTTTGTCTGTTTATGTTTTAACTTTAAATCACAAAAGTTGCATGCTGCACTCAGATTCCCAGACCTATAATGATGTTTGGGGGCGGAGTGATAATTTTAGTTGTTAATGTCACCCTCCCACATTGAATTCACAGGGGAGGCAGTGCGGTAGAGAGAAAGTGTGGTACAGAGCAGATCCCAGGTCTGTTGCTCAGGAAAGACAAGTGTGTGCATCTTAAAATGTTCATTGTTTTTGCTCTTATAAGGCGGCTTACCAGCACTCATAACACATTGGAATCAGAAAGTTGCATTCAAAACCTCAGACCTGTAAAGATGCCTATGTGTGGAGAGATTACCTTGTTGGTTTTGTCTCTAACATTCAATTCACAGCAAGGTCGTGTACGTATAAGTAACAGTAAGTCATCAAAACGGACAGAACCTGTTGATTGGGCTCTAAGTTACACTGCCGACTTTGTATCACGAAGGAGAAATCACATGCTCGGGCTGCACGTGGAACAAGTAGGATCTGCCTTCTAGCTGCATTTCTCAGACTTTATCGATTTATCAAATCTCACCCACCAACATTTCCAGCTTAACATTACTGACAAGCTCTTCATCCTGGTTGCTGTTGCTAAGAGCAAAGACTTGGCTGCAAGACACTCACAGAGGGAGGATATTTACTGAAACAGAAGAGCACGATTATTACTGTTACACCGACAAATATGCTCCCATATATTAACTTCAAGCAGCTTATATACTTCTGTACATTATTACCTTTTTACTTTTTTATTGGCATCTGATCTGGTCTTTTGAAATACGTGCTTGTTTGTCTTAAATTTAACAGAAAGGAATGTGGTAAAGCTGCGACAAATATGGAAATTACAAAGGATGCGACCAGGAAAATGAAACTCACACAACTGCCGCATTGTATATATCAGTGAAAATGTATTTTTTGCACCCAAATGCAAATGTTCACCTTTTGTTCGAGCCTCCCACCTGTGTTCAGGCCTCTCTCTGTGTGTCTTACAGGGGAGTGTGTGGAGTGACTGCCTGTACGGATGCTGCTGCTATCCGCTATCTTGGCTCCAGATCTCCAGAGAGCTGAAGAGAAGAGCAACATCCCACGCCTCCTCCTCCTCTTCCTCCTCAGCCAGATACACTGCCCTGACCTCCCTGCAGGGGGTGCACTTGGTCTAGACACACGCAGCACTCCTTTCTCCTGGCCTCTGCTGCAGCCTGTCCTCCAGAGTACAGGAGTTGATTTAATCACACTTCCTCTGGTCTGCAGCCGCTCCCTGTTACCTCAGAGAATTCAGCAGGGACACAGTTTGTCCCACAGTGAAATATTGCATTTTCAGTAGCTAATTAGCTCGTTAAATTATATTCTTTTAATAGTGGAAAGTAACCATTTGAAGTTCTTTATTCATATACAAAATAATACTTCAAAATAATGGATATTTAAATGTTATGCTAGTATATACTTCTATTTCACTACATATCAGAGGGAAATGTTGTATTTCTTCCTCCAGTACATTTATCTACCAGCCAAAGTTACAAGCTAGATTAAGATTTATTGTTAAAATTAATAAAATTCATTGTTACAGATTACACCTGTGATTTGCAACCTTTTAGCCTTGTGACCTTTTACAAAAAAGCAGTTTAGTCTTTCTATAAGTTGGTAGCAGTTACACAAGGGATTTTCCCTCTTAGGTGAATTATTTTAAGAGAGGGGTTGCAGCGATGTAGATATTAAGTCTATTGCCTATACTGCCCCCCGGAGGGGAAGGTGGCGGTAATTCACCTGGATGCCAACTGCCGTAAAACTAGAAGAAGAAGAGGAAGAACTGTTTGGGACCCGAACAGGGAGAGAAAATCCAACATTTTACAAAAAAAGTAAAGATTAGAAAATAGTCTGAAAAATTTATAGATTTGTGTAGCGGAACTTACTTCATCTTTTCTAGCTTTTGCTCCCATTACTCATCACATGCCCCCTCTTTCTTATGTTGTGACCACTTGGAGGGGGTCTAACCCCAGGTTGAGAGACACTGGATCAAACTACCTAACTGTATCCAAAGTAAATCAATGTCCAGCTACCTTCAACCTAAAAATGTCATATATAGTAATATAACGGTCACAGAGGCCAATATTGGTACCTTTACTAAGTAATAGATCCGAATATTTCTCTCACCACTGTATTCGTCAATAGAGCTAAGGCAAGGTACCACAGCACACTGATCTTCACAAGCAGCGCACAAAGACTGTAAAGCCTCCATGTTTACAAAGGCAAAGATTTGTGTGCAATTTCCTAAATATGATCCACACTTTTGTTACCTTTTTGTAAGTATGGAGAGAAAACATTACTTGCTGCTCCATGTTCTCTCTGATTCCTGCCCTTCGAGGAAGGTCTTCCGAAAGCTGTCGGCTGAACAATTGTTGAATGCTGCATCATTTCAATCGAACGAAAGGGAAAAACACACACCACAAAACACATGAGCTTAACGTACTGATTTTATTATTTGGCCAAGTGACACCTAAAATACTACCAAAAATCTTGGCTTTCCTTGTGTCTCTTTCATATTTTGGAAAACATAACTGTTTTTTTGTGCATTTAAGTGATAATGTAATTATTATTACATTTCCCATTGAGATGAACCACTAGGATATTTATTTCTGTTAACCAATCAAACTTGTCGACAATTGTCAACACCTCTGCAAATCTTTTCACTTTACCTTTGCAAAAGTCATGATTTCTCGAGACAGAAATATTCCATTTTGATGTATACTATTATTCCATTTCCTACGGCAATCTATTTGGCTGCTCGTTGATTCCGGACTAACCTTGCGTTTCAGATACCCAATCCATATATTTTGTGTTGAGTTATTTGAATGACTTCTAATATAACGTCAAATGTCGCAACAGCTTCTCAGTGAATGCGATGAAGAACTTTAACATTCAAACAAAGGCTTAGAGCTGCTTGTCACTGTGGCACAGGGCACATGCACTGCAGAGGACATTCTGTTTTGTTCTTATCACATACCTCTGTCTAGAGTTGCGCACAGTGAATATAAGGTAATGTGCATTTGGTGGCATGATAACAAGTTAAAAGGATGCGTGACACACGTCGGACTGGACAGACCAGTCAGTGGCATGCATCCTCTGCTGCCCTGTCATGTTCACTGCTGTGCAGCAAGTCTATAAGATGCCACGCTGCCCTGCAAATCCACCGACTCTCTCTGCTCCCCCCATCCTCATAGGACAGTAAGGTAAGACAGCGCACTGTTAACTGCTTAGCGAAATAAACGTGCAGTGGTGACAAGTATATAGGAATACTGACAGCACACGGATCAGCTGTAAGACAGATCATGATCAACATGATTTCTAATTTATACTGCATTGTGTTGTATTTTTATAAAATGGGAAAGCTACTACTTATAAAAATGTAGTTATTGTACCTAATTTCTCACTTTTGTGTTTTAACTTACGGTGAATGATAGTGTGATATCAGAGCTGTTCCCACTGGAATTTCTGCAAGCCATGGATTTCTGAATCCTTTGAAATACAGACGTAGTTGAACTGTAACCTACAGACCTGCTCGGTCTGCGTTCATTGCTTCCCGAAAAGATGAAAATATGAGGTGTGTCCTTGATAACAGCAACTGTAATGACCCAGAAGAAACAGAAAAAGTTTTCATTTGGCATCTGGCCAAAGATATCACAATATCACAAAAGTATCCAACATGGTATACAAGATTTAAAGTTCCGGTATTTACAATTTTTTTAATATTTAACAGATCATAAAAGAAAGAAAGACAACAACAAAATGTAGCCAAAAAGTCAAACAAAACCCATACATCCATCCACCCGGGTAGTCTTGATGTTCAATTATATTATACTGTATAAATACTATATACATAATCACAATTTCAAGATAAATCACAAACTACTGATCGGTGGCAAATAACAGATATGAAATCTTAAAAGGATACACTACCAAATACTTTCCAAACCCTTCCTTGGCTTAAGCGATAAAGTAATTGTCTTTATACTTGATGGAAATGAACCATAAAAAACACTTGCTACACAGATATGAAATCTGAAATGTTGCTGCTGTCAAGTAAATACCCGTCTGCTTTTCAGGAACCAAGACGTTTTGCTTCTTTAATCCTTCAAACAATCTGAATTTTAGATCCTCTAGTGTTTCTTTTTTAACAGAATGTATTAGTCGTAGTAGACGTAGAAGTACAGCACATGTACAATGTTCAATCCTTTTGTATATCTGAAATCGTTACAGTCACCAGACTTAAAGCTACACAGATTTAACCTGGACTGTAATCTGTGTGTTTTTTTTGTTTTTTTTTTGTCAGAAGCTGAAGTCATGTCTGAAATGATAACCGTGACCCAACCCAGGCCCTTCATCCACACCACTGTATCCAGCCAATGGACCTCTGGCATCTGTGATTGCTTCCAAGACCTGCCCCAGTGTAAGTTCACTTCTTTGTTTGAATGCAATTTGACCAGGTACACATACATTATTTTACATTGAGGGACAAGGAGAGATACTATTTTTTACCACATGTGTTCAAGAACCCGCCATGAAAAATCCATTTCTTGTGCATGAAGTGGATCATTCTGACTGATCTGGGTTTAGGAATGCTAACAGACCACCGATCTGGTCGTTCTTGATGCTCCACGTGATAATGCAAAGCAACGGCATGCTCAGATAATACGAGACACCAAATCTCAGACTCGAAGGTCTGACACATTCTGAATTAGCTATTTGGGCAACAATAATGTGTACACACCTTTGAGAGGCCTCAGAGATCAAAAAAGGCTATTTGGACATGACCTCAGTGACTGATGCTCTCCAGCTGTGAAACCCTTTAGAGGAGCACATTCCCACTGTTGTGACTTTTTCCCAGGTTGCCTCGCCTTTTGGTGTCTTCCCTGCTTCACCTGTAAAACAGCACACGAGGCCGGAGAGTGCATGTGCTTACCTCTGCTGGACGCCTTTGGACTCATCCCTGCCATGACCACAGCCCTCAGGGTGTCAGTACGCCAAAGATATGGCATTGAGGTACAGACACTATGCTATGCCTATTCACCTATCCATAAGCCATGAGGCTTTTCGGTGTAAATACTATGCGCCTCAACTGCGTCAATGCTTATAAGCATACTGTTTACCAGCACAAAAGGCTGTTTATCTGATCTCTGATCAGTCTTTAGCCTGGTTGGCCTTTCGTCGCAGTGGGTATTTACGTCCCGAGACAACATCCAGCAATTCATGTAGTATAGTCATTAAAGAACGCTGCACGGCACTGTGCTCCTTTGTTCCAGCCGATTTGTTTAGGTAGACTTTGACAATGATTAATGCCTGTAACTGAAAAAGCTCCCGTGTCGTAGAACTGGCAGCTTTGGGATCATGCAAATACATCTTAATTCTACACTTTGTAAAACAGTGTTATGTTTTCCCTTAGCTGATGCATGTCTTAACCCCTCTTCTCGCCCGATCACCCCAAACTGTTCCTGTCTTCACAGGGTACGGTTTGCAGTGACTGCGTGTACGCCTGCTTCTGCGGGCCCTGCACCTGGTGTCAAATAGCAAGAGAAATGAAAACAAGGAAGAATCCCATAACCTTCATCAGCATGGCGGCCTGATAAGAACAAAAGGTTCAATTCACCACAGCATCCTCGTCTCTAACGCTAACGTCCTCGCCATCATCAGGGTTTTGCCTACGTCATCAGTGTCATGACATTTGGAATAAGAGAGGGCTACTCGACTTGACTTGTGATGAGTCTCAACCTTTTCTGCCTCTGAGGAATGCCACCGAGCAGCTGATTAGAGATCAGCACATGAGGGTCATCATTACTTAATGACAGAAACAAGAGATAAGCAGGTCTTCGCCTCTGTGACATCCACTTCTAGGTATTAATGACAACATGTCAGTGACAGTAGTGTTTTACTGATTCTGGTTAAACTGTTTTGTATAACGTTTTGTGTGTGTGTGTGTGTTTTGGTGGGGGGGGTACTGACACTGCACACAGATTATCTTTGAATTTTAAGTGGGGATGTTGCTTTCCTCTGTCCTTCCCAATTCCAAGACGTTTGTTTTATATTTTCCTTTGAATAATTTTTGCTTGGTCCCCTGAAGTGGTTGTTATCCTTTAGAAGTGATATGTGAGCTGATTTTCACTTGTTATACGAAAACAGTTATACTTGGCCGCCTTTCTGAAACATAGATTTTCATTAAATTTACCTCAGGTGAACAGTCCATCACTTAGGTCCGTACTGAGATACCTCAACAGCTATTGGATTGAAATTTAGTACAGAAATTCATGATCAGAGGATGAGTCCTACTGACATAAGTAGTAGGACTTGACATTTCCTCCAGTGTCACAATGGGGTTGACGTTCTTAGCTTTTATTAACGTGTCTCTACTAACTATTGAATGAATTGCCATGAAATCTGCTGCACGTATTCACGTCCTCCTCAGGATGAATTCTAATATCGTTGGCGACCCTCTGACCTTTCATTCTGTGCCGTCATCAGGTAACACATTTATTTTGTCCAATGCTTTGGTTTTGACCAAACAGGCGGCCTCCAAAACAACAATCCCATCAGCCTCAGTTAGTTTGCTTTTGTGCTAATTGGAAAATGCTAGCTTGTTAACTTGCTAATCTAAGGTGGTGAACATGGTAAGCGTTAGCTGTCACTGTGAGCATGTTAGCATGATGATGTTAGCATTTAGCTCAAAGCAGCCCTGTGCCTAAGTACAGCCTCACAGAGCTGCTAGGTACTTATTTTCCTACACAGCGTTCATTATAAAAGGTGTTATAAGATCACTTTTCTTGTATGATTGTATACTTATGTGTTGGAGTAAGTTGTATTTGTGATTAAACCATCAGACGTTTTATTCACATTTATGTTCCAGAATTCTTCAGTTTTGTTTCAATTGCTGGAGCTTTTTCCTGTTCAACTATTTTGCATTTAAACACATGACTTTAAGAGTCCTCTTGAACAATGCAATAGAACCCTTAACTCTGCCTCAAAACACAATCAGTCCCAGTGTGCTCTATCCTATGCAAACCACACATGCAAAACTGCCAAGGTTACATACATCATGCCTTGTGTTTAATGTCAACATTTGCTCCATGTGATCAAATGTTCAAGGAGAGGCCCCAACATCGGGTAAGTATTCATCAGATTAAAGTTAAAATTAAAAAATGCTCAAAACATTGAGCTTGTAAATGAGGAGGATGAATTGTTTTACCAAATCCATGCAATACCAAGTGGTAGTATATGCTAGGCATGTGAGTAAATGGTGTGAACGCGGTCATGAGGATTTAAATGAGCCATATCGTGACGCAGAACAATTGAAGGAAGGAAAGGTTCTGAACCAGCGGGCGTCCTGGGACCTTTGTTCATATATTTGGGCTTGAGTTCAACTTTGAAAAGGTGCAATGAATGTCGAAAGATTCCCATGGGAAAAAAACAGAAACAAGTGTTTTCATTTTCAGGCCTTCCTTATTTCACTGATCACTATGATAACGGATGTGTTAATCAGCAATCGCCCAGTCTGATCCCTGTCCAGTCTAACCAGTGGGGCACCAGCAGCCGTGGCTGCTTTGATGATTTAAATGATTTAAAGTCTCTTACCCTGCAGAGCGGCAGATATTTTCATTACACCGCCTGTGGGTTTGCCTTCCACTGGTGCATGCAAATGTTGTCAGAGTGACATTTGAATCTGGACTGTAGTCGAGAGCACTAACGTCAAGTCAGAGACAAGTCCAATACTGAGCAGCTCCAAGACCAAGTGGGGTCGAGTCTGAGTCAACGTGAACTGTTCTGTTGTGAATAAATGTCACAACTAGTCACGATAAAATTTCAACCTTTATGGTCTTGTTTCTGTAAGGGAGGGCTGGTCGCACACACACACATATACATACACAGAAAATCCAACTATACTTGGTCAGTCCTGGAGACTTAGTAACTGAGAAAGGGGGCCGAGACCTAAGACATCTGAGATAATAAAATAAACCGGACCACAGCCCTGCTTAAAATGTCAAATTCATTTGGAAAAGATATGTGTGCACAGATTAAAATGTTATCGATGTTCACAGGGAATAAACAGCAACCTGCTTGAAAAATGCAAAGACAGGTCAGAGTACAACAGAGTAATGGCATCCACATTCATAGGGTAAACGTCTTGTTTAGCAGCAGTGCTCTATCAAGTTTGTGGGTTTGGGGTTGAGGCCCGTGCCATTATGCACTCACACCTGTTTTCATGTCTGCGAGGGTTGCCGTGCGTCACCACTATGGAATTCAGATGAGTGATGAGTCATGAGATGAGAGATCTCGGAGAGATAAGAGTTGACTGTGTATTTCCGCCGCTGTCTGCAACATCTGCCAGATTTGCAGAGAAATCAAAAGACACATCCAGGCGCTCACTGTTGTCACAGCCCAGCCATAGTACATGGGTGACCAACAACATATAAGGACCACCCAGTCTGACATAGTGGCCTTTAGGCCACTGAGCTTTAAATGTTATCAGGCAATCTATGAAGTACAAAACATCAGGGCCCAAATATGACAAAATCAGTCCAAACTTGCCCAGAATTGTCATAGTTGTGCATAATTGTGTCTACTTGTAGACTTAGATGGAAAATAATTTTATCAACCTTCGTAATTGAGGAATATCATCTTATCTCCTCTAGGATATATCTGCAGAGCTGTCCTAACCTGTTAGGATTTGGCAGCAGGTGATTCCAGTAGGTGGGTAAATACAGACTGTTAACCAGATTGAAAGATACTGATTGATTTTAAATTCCAGTAAACCATGGACAAAACATAATTGGCAAGTACAAACATGCAGCCACTGCAACATTAGGGCCCTAAACCTTTTATTGTAACAAACAGCAAGAACCGATGAGGACAGATAACTTGATAACACTGTGCCAGCTGGTGTAAGCTATTGAAATACAGATTGAAATTTAAGATTTCACACATAAGATGACCTTTAAAATCTTGAGTCATATAGGTTTTTGCAGAGTATCACTTTTTTTTTTTTTTTACAGAATGAACTGGGGGACATAGATACTGTAGATGCAATCCTCTCTGATTGGCTGTTTTTACTCTGAGGACACATGTCATTAATGATGTGACCATTTAAAAGCTGCTCTTAAAGGTTAATGCTACACTTCACTTCCCTATAAGTAGGAGTGACATGCGTGTTAATGTGTTTTATTTTTTACTTTTGGCAAAGTTCTAGGATTCTTGAGGGTAATTCTCTACTAAACTAAAGATACACACAAGCCCTGATCTGCAGTTAAAAAAACTAATATTTTCTCTTTGCTCCGGTTAACTGTGTTGTCCCTTGGCTGTGAAGCAAGGGAACGAACATAAGAAACTGATCACATGTACATTTAATTGTAACGTAATGGACTCCAACTGTCTGAGGTATACCACTTTGGTAAACATATGTATAATGTTACTTGTAAATGTCTGTAAGTCTTCATCTCTGCTGTAAACCTGAGCTGTTGTTCCCTGGTTCAGGTTCATGTAATTCCACAGGGGCAGAGGGGAGGAGGGGAAGGCTGCGGTTCGCTGATATGACTGTTAAGCAGTGACTCGTGCAGTTATTGTAATCAGCAATGCTCCCTTTATTTTCCCTCCACTGTGTGACCTTGCTGCTCCCTCCTTTCCTCGTTCCCTGCCACTCCCGTCTCCCACTCTCTGACTGTGTCCAGGTTTGGATTGTTTCTCCTGTTCCCCCTGACGTTTCCTCATCAGCCACATTATAAAGTCTGTGCATCGAACTTGCCAGTGAGCACTCAAATTGGAATCTATGAGATATGAAAATGGTCATCCAAAGAAATGAAATGAGCAGCAATTTGGAGCTGAGCAAGAGATAAACTGATGAGTAACTTTGCATTGAGACATTCACAACAAATAGTATATATACTGAGCAAAAAACAGCCAAGTCCAAATTACAAATCCATATTTATAATATGCACTCTACCCTTCTCACTTATACCATGCTATTAACATTGACCATTGCCCCTAATTACAACGCACAGACCGTTGTGAGTTACCTATAATCCACATACTGGACTTTGGCCTGGTAAAATAAACATGTGCATGTATAAAGGTTAGGCTGTGTGGGAACAGATGTCACACAGTATCCTGACTCACTCGGGACCTGGAGCTCAAGCCAAACGTTTAGATTTTGATCCAAAAATAAGGTGAGGCACTAGATTTCACTGAACAATTTAACAACAAAAACACTTATAAAAACTTATTTTATGCCAATGCCACTGGACTAAAATAATATACAAGGATAACAGTAATAATAATAATGATCAAAAAAAATGCAAAAAAGATGTAAAGATCATCACAAGCCGGGTTCTATAAAAGTTCATTTCAATCTTAGTGGCAAGATATCCCTCTGCTTTATCGGTGAATTTGCTACTTTGAATTGTATGAAATGTGTTATGTAAATAAAGTTTGCCTTGCCTTGAATGCTTGAAAGTGCTATGAGATACCCCTGTTATGATATAGCGCTACATAAATTAAACTGAACTGAATTGAATGTAATTCATGCAACACTGTGACTGGCTCTTCTCACTGTTCACATAAAGCGGAGTGAATTTAGGGCAGGCAGTAAAACTTGGGCACGAGAATAAAAAGGAACGGCTCAGACCAAACACAATTCCCTTCGTTGTAATCAAAGAGCTGCTAAAAACAATTGATAGTTCACGAACGTAACGTCACTAGTACTGTGTGACTATACTACAAATTAGATAATGTTACACAGGCACAAATTAGACATGCTATCTCTTTTGTTTGTTTGTCAAAATCAGGTTTAGACAATGAGGCATATAAGCTATACCTTAAAGTAAATGGATTTAACAAGTCTAATCATTCCCAAATGTTGTTTCTCCCAGGAAATGTCCAGCATGATCCCTGTATTCCTGACAGGGCTGTGCTTCCTGCTGATTGGGCCTGCTTTTTGTAGTGGCAGCAGGATTCTGGTAGTGCCAGTTGATGGCAGCCACTGGATCAACATGGAGCTGATCCTCAGAGAGTTGCACTCCCGAGGCCACAACATCACTGTGCTGCGCTCTTCAAAGAGCTGGTACGTCCCGAGTAACTCTTCGATTTATACTTCTATTGATGCGCGCATGCTGGAGGATGATTCAGACAAGGACACCTACAATAGAATGCTACGAGATGTCATAGAATGCCGCAGGTGGCCGGGTTTTATACACAGCTTCTGCCATCTGCGCATGATGACATCCCTGTTGGCAAGGGGCCATGATATCCTTGCTAGAGCAGCTGCTACAATGTTAGATGACCCTGTTTTTATGAAGAAGCTGCAAGATGGCAGGTTTGACTTAATGCTAACGGACCCAGCATTTAGTATAGGGCTTGTTCTGGGTAGTTACCTCAAGCTGCCGATGGTTTTCAATGTGCGCTGGATTAATAATGGGGAGGCCCATTTGACCATAGGTCCCTCTCCTGTCTCCTATGTTCCCGTGTCAGGGAGTGAACTTCATGATCAGATGGATTTTCTGGAAAGGATCAAGAATATGTTATATTATCTCTATAGTGTTGTTGAACAGCACTATATCTTTAACCGTGCCTACTCAGATCTGTTCCAGCGGCACTTCCCTCCTGGAACTGACTTGCTGTCTTTGGAGTATGCAGCTGATATCTGGCTGGTGAGGACAGATTTTGTCTTTGAGTTCCCTCAGCCCACCATGCCCAACGTGGTCTACATAGGGGGGTTCCACTGCAAAAAGGCCCGTGCCCTCCCCGTTGAGCTGGAGGCCTTCATGCAGAGCTCTGGGGAGCATGGGGTGGTGGTCATGTCTCTGGGAACCCTGGTGTCAGCCCTGCCTCATGAGGTCACAGAGGCCATCGCAGCTGCTTTTGCTCAGCTCCCTCAGAAGGTGGTATGGAGGTTCATGGGGGAGAAGCCTTCATCCCTGGGGAACAACACCCTGCTGGTGGACTGGCTGCCTCAGAACGACATCCTGGGACATCCCAAGACTCGTGCCTTTGTAGCCCATGGAGGCACCAATGGCATGTATGAGGCCATTTACCATGGCGTTCCAGTTCTGGGCCTGCCCCTCCTCTTTGACCAGTTTGATAATGTACTCCGGCTGAAGGTGCGCGGGGCAGCTCGGGAGGTGGAGGTCAAATCACTCACCAAAGAAAACTTCCTGGAGGCTCTAAAGGACATCCTGGAGACTCCCTCATACCGTAACAATATACAGCATCTCTCACGGCTACACCGTGACCAGCAAATGTCTCCTATGGACACCGCCATCTTTTGGATTGAGTACGTCATCAGGAACAAAGGTGCAGCCCATCTGCAGTCGGCAGGTTTTAGTCTGCCTTGGTACTCCTACTTCAGCCTGGATGTGGCTTTTTTCATTATGGCCCTCATTGTAGCCTTCGTATTGGCGTCAGTCTTAGTCTGTAGGCTTCTCTGCTGCCGAAGGTCCAGGAAAAAGATGAAAGCAGAGTAACTGATTCAACACATGACTCATGCTTAGTTATTCACCAGTGTTGTTCTGAGGGAATAGCGTCCACAAATAAGTGGCATTTAACAGCGTCTGACTCTTGCAGTTTAGCAACATTTCTGCCCCGTATTCTAACTTTATCCAGAAAATAAAGGCCTCAATCAGTGTGAAACTTGTTGTGAAAGGCTTGATTTACATGGTGACAATCTAGAAATGTTTTTGCCGGAGATGTAGGAGAAAGAGATAAGAGGAGTGAATGGTTTTTCAGTCTTCCTTGTGAGAAACTCTTTTCTTTTCTAAGCTTTCCCATAGTTGTAGTTCTATTTTGCAAAAAACAAACAAAAAAACCCAACAACTTTATAGATAAAGCCTATAACATTTCACTACAATATGGTGACCTGAGAATAAACTGGTGGTCGGTGGTACATCATGTTCCCCAAGCATAAACATTTGAAATAAAACAATGGATTTATTTGCCAGACTGCCAGACAATAGCGACACACTTAAAGCATCATACATTCCAAGTGGTTTATCAAGGATCTCACACTGGTGACATCCACCATCCGACAACCTGATCATAGTGTGTTTATCATTACTTTCGGCCACTTCCTGTATGACACGAACGCTTTGCATGAACAGGAACCAACTGTGAGCTCATATAGGCTGTGGAGACAAAATCTAAATCCACACCATATTTTCTTTTTTACTAAACATATTTTAATATCTATCTATCTGCAGGGCTCTCACTTAAAATTAGCCATGGTATGGTGGTGATTCGGAGGAAAGTTAAGAACAAGAGCTGATGAAGTGACATGGAGAATTGATTGCAAAATTACATATGGTATGCCTGGAGTATTTCCACATACTTTATATTCCACCGAGCTACCCACAGATGCGGTGTTAAGATGATGTTACACTGGTTGTGACAGTAGTTTTGACTTTTTGAGTGGCAGAAATCTGTAGCAATGAGGTTGTTAGTGTTTCACACGGCAGCTTCCTGTATGCTTTGCATTTTGCAGAACTACTTTGCGGCGCACAGGCTTAAGCATTTCAAGTGTAAGTTCACCCTGAAATTCTGCTAGAACCCTCAGCATGCACCGAGTGAAAGAACACCTGTAGGAGGCGTGGCCTCTTGGCAACATAGTGTGCGGGTCAGGGGACACGTGGGAGACTGACTGACACTGATTAGAGTCTTTGTTCTATATATAAATTTGTCTTTCCAGTTGACTCTACGTCAGCATTGGCCTTGCATGTTTCAGGGCTGATTTAAAACAGTAGATGGTGTGTTGAGCCATTTTCAACCCATGAAATGCAGATTTTTATAAATTGGGTAGAAATGCCAATATTAACACCAGTTTACAGCTCAAAAAATATGTTTAAGTGTGCAGTATCTCTTTAAGGTTTGACCTTAAACACAGTGACACAGTGTTCCCTAATGGGGTGGTAATAGCTCAGTACCTCAGACTGCCAGCAGTAAAGGCTGGCCATGCCCACGTGGCAAGGCCTTCTTCCTATTTTTCTATTTGCATACAGTATGTACAACTCCCATGACGGCCATGACAAGATGAAATTCCAGCAGAAAACATCCTGCGTTGTGCAGCCAGCCTGCAGCAGGAAACATTATCATGTTGCCTCTCACCACCAGGAACACTTCCCTGCGTCGATTTTTTATCTATGCAGTGAACATGGAGGCCTTAATGGAGAGCTCTGCAGAGCATAGGGTGGTAGTAATGTCTCTGTTTATTAGTTACAGTCTTGGATTATTCAATCAATCAAATATCTGTGACATTTTGAAGGAAACAAAGTGAGTGATTCGACCCTCCTCCCTTGAAACCATGTGGTAAAAATACTGCCTAGCACCCATTGTCTCAACATACCCATTCTTCCCCAAAACAATTTCAATTGTGTAAGATTTTATTCTCCTAGCGGTGCCTGAGCAAAGTTCACCCTGGGCCAAATTATACAGATCCGTTCTCTACAAAATTTATTAATTAAATAAGTCAATTTCAGTTTAGGGGAAATGTTTTCAGTGAAACTGCATTTTATTTCAGCTTTACATTGATTTTTACTGCAATAAATGTGTTTTGTTGTACAGGGCTGTTTGTCTGCCCTCTCTTTCTGTGGTTTTAATCTTGTCAATCAGCTCACTCTTGCAAAATCAGATAACACACACATACACACACACACACACACACACACACACACACACAGTAGTTCTTGCTTTGTATCTTAGGATGGCAATGCATGGACTTACATTGCTAACCCCAACCCTTATCCTAATCTCAACATAACCCTAACACACAGTAAAACTACCTCAACAAGGTTAGATGGTTTATCTTAGGGAAACCTACGTTTTGAGTCTGCATACTTACACAGTAAAAACAATATTCAAATGTATTGATAAGCATGTTTCAATACAGCATAGCAGAAGGGTTAATGTGTTTAACGGCATGTAGCCAGCAACCGACAACCTAAAGAGCATTAGTGGACACCCTACATCGGTTCCTCCCCTCACAGCCCCTGTCCACCTTAATCATCCGGTCTACTATTAGAGTAAGAGAAACGCAGACAGAGAGAAAGAGAGAGTGTATGTTTTTGTTCTGGGGTAGAAAGGCATTCTCCTGCCTCAGGATGTTGCCTTTAAAGCTGAAGAAGTGGGTTTCCTGGGGAGGAAACGATCACAGAATAGACAAGGCTTGGTCGAGACACCGTGTTCCCAACATTTTTTTAGTACAGGTCACCCAGCTGCAGAGCGGGCAGCACGCTTTGTGGAACAAAGTCGGTCTCACCGCCTTGAGAGGTGAGTGAAACATCTTGAATTGGTTTGAATTATATGGTTTCACTGCTCATGCACCTGCTGATATGAAATTATGTAAGCATGCTCTATCTGCTTTGCAGGTGATTGTTTTCCCTCATGGATCCTGGATGCTTTGAAGACTGGTTGACTGACAGCACGGAATCAGATCCTGACCTTTTCCACGGGAGGATGCATTTATGAGTATTACACAATGGAAAAAGTGGATGTGTCAGACTGACTGAGACCTGTCTTTTCTTTTGCTTTGAGTGAATGAATGGGTATTTCTACACCAAGTCGACATCCGGCAAGTATCAACCCATGTCTGAGTAAGGTCATCTCTGGTTTCCCATGTCAGGTGCTTGATCAGCGGAGACATGTCCAATGACAGCTGCAACCTCCCCTTGGACACGGATACATTTGGCCTGACTTGTATCTATGGCCTGATCTTCTCTTTGGGTCTCCCCAGCAACCTGCTGTCTCTCTGGGGACTGTACCACCTGGGTCGATCAGGTGGGGGAGGCTGCCAGCTGGTCTACATCCTCAATCTGCTGCTGTCAGACCTCCTCCAGCTGCTCACCCTGCCACTGTGGATCCTTTATCTCCAAGGTGCGCACCGCTGGCCCTACGGCCAACTAACCTGCGAGCTGGTGGGCTACGTGTTTTACGTAAATGTCTACGCCAGCGTCATGTTCCTGTGCCTGATAGCACTGGACCGCTGCCTGGCCATCGTGTACCCGCTGAGCAGCCGAAGTGTGCGGACTGTCAGGGTGGCAACGGTGTCCGGTGTGGCAGTCTGGACTCTCACCTTCCTGTTCTGCCTGAGTGGGCTACTGCCATCAGTGTTTGACTCTGACAGACTGCTGTGTCTGGAGCAGTACCCCGTCAGCCCCGGATACGCCTACTTCAAGATCACCACCGTGGCTCTCGGCTTTCTGCTGCCATGTGCCATATTAGGGTGAGTTAACTGCTATTTTATCCTAAGTGTAATCTCCACAACTGTTCATGTGAAGGTTCTGTGGTCAAATGAGCCGACCTTTTCCAATACCAGTTCAAATAATTGAAGTGGTCAAATTGGTGGGACAGCAGGGAAGCAGGCTATTTACCAACCTCAAGTTGAAATAATACAATACAACTAATGGAGCCTATTGCAACTAAAATGAAGGTTAAAAATGAAAAAATGGAGTGTATGTATGGAATTTTAGGGAAATCCTAGCTGAGCTATTTTTCCTTGTTTAACAAAGGAAACTTCAGATTTCATGTTCTTAGTGGACATTGTGCCATTTTGTATCTTCTGATGGCTGACAGGCTGAGTTCTAATCTGCCCGCTCTGCTTCCTCCCTTAGCTACACGTCAGCCCACATCGGGGTGACACTCCGACAATCTCCTTCCCTCTCTGACCATGAGCGGCACAAAATCGTGGGCATCCTAGTCGTGATCACCATCAACTTCATCGTCGTTTTTGGACCCTATCACCTCGTGGGCGGATACAGATTTGTGTCCTTGCTGCTGACTGATGAACCGTGTGGACTGGAGCGTTCCATTTTCCTTGTCTATCGCCTTTGTTATGGTCTGACCAGCCTAAACACCCTGCTGGATCCCCTATTCTACATCTTCCTGTGCCCTGACGCCCGGCTAGAGCTGCAAAGGTCCCTGCCCTGTTTGGGAAGGGGACAAAACAGCTGCAAAAAGATCACCCTCAGTAGCCGAGCTCACCCAGACAACCAGAGGGAGAGTGAAACTGGACGTAGTAATGGTCTAGCAATATAACTTGGATTTGACCATGGACCTGACTCCTGGAATTTAACCGGGATGATCTAAAGACTGTTTCAGAAAATAGAATCATGAAAATGGAATCATTTGTGTGTAGCACATAAATCTCAAAGTCCAAAAAGAGTGTTGCATAAACTCAACACTATATATTTTAGTATAAATATGGAAATACGTGGTTTTGTATTTGGCAAAAAGTGGAAAATAGAAATAAACCATAATAGCAGACATTTCACCAAAACAATGTTTTACTGCTACATGTACAATGATTAAAAATTCATGTTTAATCATTTGTTTGCTGTCAGTCATTTAAAAAATGTCACCGGTGTGAATCACTTTCAAAAGCAGAAATGTCATGTTGCGACACCAGAGCGCTTTCCCTGTTGTTTAATAATGTTTAGAAATGTCACAGAATTAAAACATATAGACATTACATGGACAATAAAATAGATATACTATACAACATGTAAGGCCTCTATTCTTTATTGTAAGCTCAATGGGCGAATTTATAAAAATATCAAGCACATACTGTATCACAAAAAAATTGCTTTTGCCAGCTCCTGCATATACTGATAACATTTAATGAGACACCACGTCTCATTAAGCAATAATGCATGGGTTACTTAATAAAATATACACATTAATCAAAGTACAAGTGATGATGAGGAAATTACACAAAATGCTGCAGGTTTTTAGTTTTTTGTTTGTTTTGCTCCAGCAGTTGCTGCTAACCCAAGTGCGTTTTTGGTACACACTGTTTACTTTAGTTATTCTGAATAAATCCTCAAATACTCTTGAAAATATAACACATATAATCGAGACATTTGAAGATCCATACATTCTAAAAGAAAAGCTGCTATTCAAGTAACGGGCATAATAGCTGGGAGCGTGGCCGGTGGGGGGGGGGGGCATTGCCTGTGCAAACGAATAAAGCCCTGTCACTATTAAACACTGGGTAGAAAATATTGAGGCGTGATAGAATGACATGTACTCCAAAAGCTCATGTGATAAATTTAGCATAATGTACATTTCTACGCCACTGATTCCACCCGTACAACAATGTGCAGTGGATTCTACTCTGCCAGCTCATCAATAACATCAATAAAATCTAATACTAATAATGCTAATGTCAGCGCTGACTTTCAGTGACTTAGCAGACTGCATCTTGAGTAGCTTGTTATTGTTGTGATGGAAGCCCCACTTGCATTGCATTTCACTGCTGCATGGAACGCTATGCATAATTCCAACCAGTAAAAAAGGATTGTCATATTCAATATCTGACTGCCAGTTAGCAGACAACCCATAAACATGTATTCACATTTGCACAGCAAATTCAACCTGAAGCAGATCCGAAAATTACATGGAAAGATATACTTAGAAACCAATGTATAGAAACGACAAACTACAAAATTACAAAGAAAGGCCTGTCTCCTATATAGGCCTGTTGAAATAAAGGCTGGTTCTCTGTCCAGACTAAGTCAAATAAAAGCGTGGCCACTATTAGAGATTTTACGGTACATCTTTGTTTAGAGCAGAGTTAGCAAGACTTTCATCCTACTCTCGCTCCTCTGCTGTCAGACACAAGGTTGTAATTGAATTCTTCGGCTTCAACGCAAACTCGGTGGTGCTGATAGAGCTGCGAACGGTGCTGCGACGTCGGCCATACTCTGCCAGATCCTCAGCCAGCACACTCTCCATCACCGCACCGAGAGAATGTCTTATCTTATTGCGCAGGTCTCGGCAGCTGAACACATACAAAATGGGGTTAAGGACACTGTTTAGGAAGCCGATGGTTGCTCCAATGGGGAGGGCCTTCGCTGCAAATTTTGCTACAGGATGCTCACTGGGGGTCATCACCTCCATGACAATGAATAAGTGGTACGGAGCCCAGCAGAGTGCAAAGGTCACCACCACGGCCACTACGAGCCGAACAAAATGGAAAGGGCGTCGGCAGCCCCTTCGAGCCAAGCTGGCATTCACGGCAGCATAACTGAGGATGATGATTAGTAGAGGGATCAGGAAGGCTATAAAGAGCTTCATGAAGGCCAAGCCCTCCTTGCGCTTCTTAATTAAAGAGTCCATGTCAAAGGCTTCAGCAGGGAGGACTCGAGAATAGTTGTAGTAACACTGGATAGTGCCATCCTTTAGGGCAATGGTGTCACGGAATATGTAGAAGGGGATAGTGCAGATCACAGCCAAGGCCCAAATTACCACACATATCTTCCTCACCAGTTGGGTGTTTCTGTAATTCTGGGCCCAAACGGGTCTCAGCACCACAAGGCAGCGGTCCATAGAAATGGCCGCCAGCAGGAATCCACTGACAAACATGTTGAGAAAGAAGATGGAGGAATGAATGCGGCAGAAGATTGTGCCCAGCGTCCAGGTGTTACCGCGGGCCATGTAGAGGGTGAAGAAGGGCAGGGAAGCGGTGGCCAGCAGGTCAGAGGCTGCGAGGTTCAGGATCCAGATGCTGATTATAGAGCGGCGGACATGGAAGCCCACTACTCCGAGGATGAGGAGGTTTTCTATGATGCCAAATAAAGAGAACAGGCCATGGAGGGTAATGGTAAAAACACTCAAAGAACTCATCTGGGCTGTTTGGTTGCTGACATTCAACGGGTGGTCGACCATCTTGGAGGAAAAACGTCTTGTTGCCGTATTGAGCTGATGTCCTTTAAAGTAGGCCTTTGCTTCACACTGCTGAGATCTACAGAAGGAGATCAGAACATGTAAGAGTCTATAAGGGTCTGTAAGAGTCTATAAAGTTTTATCTTGTGTTTTATTGGTCAATAGGGGTATATTGTTACTGAAATATTTGGTTATTCATTAACAGTGAGCTGCAAAAAAGTTGTTCAGGACATGACAGATCTGTTTTTCTTTGACTAGAATACATTTTCACATGCATCAGCACTTTCAGAGGTGAGAAAAACATGGTTGGTAACTTTCCATTTGTAAACAGTTAGCTGTATAGTGTGTCAATGTTTTCTGCCTTAGGTGCTGAATTAAATATTTTCAGGCAGATGCTATATATAAACCTTTATATATATATATAACAGTCGGTCTAGTCTGTCTAGACCTGCTCTTTATGAACAAGTTCACTGAGACAAAATTGTTATGATATGGCGCTATATAAATGAAACTCAATTGAAATTGAATAGAAAATGAAGTCTACAAACTGCCGCCACGCTGTCACATAACTTAAGGTCAATCAGACACCAGGTGTAACCCTCTGTTTATCTTCATTGGACAGGCATTTCTATCTTTTCCATATACCCACCCAGCACCCTTGTAAAAAGAGTATAATAACTGCAAATTTCACAATAGCTGTTCATCATTGCAGATTTTGAGAAAAACTGTGTTTTATTCTAAAACTCCAATTTACTTGTTGTTAAGTTGATGATCAGCACGCAGAAAGAGTATTTATTTTGTTTGCAGACTTTGTGACGCCACTGTACTTCACTGAAAACCTTATTTCACAGTTCCCACATCCTCTGTTACAAATGAACAAATAATCTTCAACGTCACTTGTGTAAATGTAAATGTACCACAACATGCCACTGTATTAAAACTTAAGACTGATATAACTGCTGAATTCGATGTTTGTTTTAATTATGCAGTAAACATAATGCATGTGACTTATCCTGTTAAACGCAGATGTAAAGGCTTGAATGGAAAATTGGCACTGAATGAATAAATAATATCAGCTTGATCCATTGCCTGGCCATTTGTGGTGATGCCAAGTCTGCAATAGCAAAGAAACAAAGACAGCAAATATAGTTTTAACAAGTCTGGCGTCTTAATATGGTCCTTTTGCTAAAAGAACAAACAATCGAGGTTGCATGTTTTCCCCCACTTCCATCTTCCAAAAAATGACACTAGTGGATTTATCTGTCTCATTGCAAGATACTGACCCTGAAACTGAAGCTCAAGAAAAGAATGCAGACCGCAAAAAAACACTCACTTACCTGTTGACCTGTTTCTGGCTGGTGTGATGAGGCTTCTGTCATGTCATGTTTCTATATGCGGCATTGGCCTCATACAGCAAGTAAAGTAAAAGGAAGTCACAAACCTCAAAAGGAACTTCAACTCATTTATGAAGATAAAGTGCAGCTAAGTGTCAATCCTCCCTAATTTGACAGGACGTCTAAGAGTTTTTCATACTGTTAGTGCCACGGCACATAACACATATGAATAAAGCCTGTTAGGTCTACTGGTTACGGCAAAGAAATTGAGTGAGGGAATGGACGGTAATTTATAAAGCTTTATGTACTATGAGTCAATCACAACATCTCAACACACAAAGATATTTGTTAGCTGCCATTTCATAATCACTCAGTTTCCTTTTCCAGTTGGTCTACTCTGTTTCAGCAGTGTAAAATGATCTAAACCCCCCTTTTTTAAAATGTTTCATTGCAGTTTTGATTTTTTTACATTTGAGGCTTTTTGGCATCAGAAAGGTGTCTGATGACCTTTTACCAAACCGCTACCAAAATGACTTCAATGATGGAAGTATGGACATCTAAGGATACCAATACGAAGAGAATGCACTGACCTGATGCTAAAGTAACAGGCAGACAACAGACAACATTGCAAACCATACAGCATACATAGAGGAGAAACCATATCGTTGGTGATTGCAACCTTGCGTGCGCTGCTGATATCGGTTTAAACAAGTCAGAGGGTGGTCTGACTGCATTTCGATGGTCGAGTGGATGCGGACCGCCTGCTAACCGCTACAGTTATTATTAGTGTAGCTGTTGTTGTGCTGCTGATACTATTGGCTGTTTATTTTAGCATCAGTAACATTGTAGCTGCCGTTGCTTTGCATCTATATGCGGAATTGTACTGTGCTGCGGTGTGTTCTCTTTCATCCTGCTCTCACTCTAGAGTTGGTCTAGACTTGCTCTATATTAACAAGTGCTATGAGATAACTCTGTTATGACATAGCGCTATGTAAATAAAACTGAATTTAATTGAATTTCCTACTGTGTCACTCGCATGTCAAGAAATTGTTTCAAGTCCTGGCTAAAGTTGGAGTTGAATGGTGTTCATTAAGGAGACTTGTATGTTAGTAGCACTTCCTTCAGTTGCCAGAAATTGCCGGAAAAAAATAAACAAATTACCTACACTTAATTTTTCAGATATATTCAAATAAGTCAGTGTCCACATTTCAGGTGACTCGAAGACATGGTCATCGCTTATGGCAAGCAACTAAAAAAGGTTCTTCTGTGAAAGGTCAGACCTGCAATATAACTGACCGCACAAAACAGTGATATTGTTTTGAATACAATTTTAATTAGAGTCATTGTAAGGCAGCATTATGAGATAAATCTAACTGTGTAAGACAGTGATGTCATTTGTTAAAATTGAATGAGTTAATGTCCTGTGTGTACAGGTTAGCTCAAGCTAGCTAAGTTATGAATTGTCTACTGTATGTTGCCAAAACTGGCCAGATGTAATCCCCCACACATATGACGATCTCTGACAGGATGTGTCTCTTGTTTTTTTTTGTTTCAGTTGGAATTTAAGTAGGTGGACAAAAATGACACGAGGAGTTCCCCAAGGCTCAATTCTTGTTTACAGGTCTGTGTAAAAAGACAGCTGCAGCTCATCCAGATCCCTACTGCTAGAGGCCTCGGTAAGACCAGGAGAGTGGCTCCTACTGAGACTTGTATGTTAGTATGTTAGTTACTTTTGCCAGTTTCCATAAAAAAATAAAAAAAATACTAGAATGCAGTTTTTACATATATTCAAAGAAGTCACTGGGAAACCTTCAGCCTTCCTTCAGTACAACAATGAAACAGAAAGCAGTAAAAGATAAATAAATAAATCATAGATAAAGCAAAGCCAAGGCAAGATAAAGATGAATGATTCATAAATACACATAAAAATAATTAAATCCAATAGCAGAGGTAAAAAGCAAGTCTATAAAAATGGGTTTTAAGAAGTGAAAGGTATCTTCCACCTTTTACCAATACACATAAAGCACATTTAAGGTCAATGGCCCAACGGATTGCAATGAAGCTCAGTGTAAGTTCAGTAAGGAAGACTATCTTTATGCCTTGTTCACCCCCCCCTCACACAGGAGAGTAGGTTCACCTGTGTTCTAGTGCTCACCTGCCCCACGATTCCCTCATTAGTCCCTTTTCTATACGTATACCGGTTCCTTTCATCTGTGGATTTGTTCAGTTTGTAACCCTGTTGACTTCACTGTTTGTTCTACTGCTCGGACAACTTGCCCGGTGTTTGGTTTCTGTGTTACGGTCTTGGCTTTGTATGTTCCCTGTGCTTCCGGCTCTGGACTTGCCTACCTACCAGTACCTGCATTACCCGCATGTAAGCTCATTTCTGCAAATAAATCGTTGGAACTGCTCCCGCCTGTCTGCATTTGGTCCTTTTCCCTGCCTCTGGTGCTTCATGCTCCCATGCCAATACTGCTCACGGCTTCTCTACCTACTTTAACATTTCTGATCTTTATTGTGCGCCTTTCAATAAATGTGTTCAAAGTCTCGCATTATTCAAATGTGTATGTATAGCTTTTTTTTTGTTTATTGTACAGTTGTTTTTTTCTTGATTCCTTCTATTTCTTGTACTGCCGTAATGCCTAATTTTCCACCTGTGTATAAATCAGTGTAACCCATTTTTATATTGAGTTAAAATAGTTCTAAACTCCAAAACAGCATGAGCACAGAGGTTGGATGTTCTGAATCTGAGCCATTTTCTTAATGGAGCTATAGCAAACTGTACAGCATTTCCATCTATAAGGCCTTCCTAGTTCACTTCTAGAGTTTGTGTTCAAACTGAACTGACACTAGATCACAGGAAGTTCTCTGAACAGAGTAGGGCTCGCTTCTTGCACTAATGTATTCACCACAATTACTTGCATGAACTGCAAAACAAACTTGCAGTTAAAGACAATTGTTCCTCTTTAAAACGTGTGTGTGACTGCTGCTCTGTGGTCTCTCTTGTACATGAGATATTAAGCTCAGACGTCCTACTTTTTAGCTACCTACTGACAATAATCTGACATTAAACTCACATTGCAATAGCTTAAATTGAAATGAAATGTCTGAATCGGAGTGGAAGAGAACTGAAAACTGAACTTTCAATGACCTCATGAGAAACCGAGCAAAGCATAAGTTGCCAAATATACAAAACAAGTGAGGCAAGCACATGGTGAAACAGGACACACTCCAATCAGTGTTTTGCATCACTAACAAACGTCACCGTTTGTACAAATGCTGAGAAATATGGCTTCACTTTGGTCTTTTTACACATCTTGAGGGCATATGTCAGTGATGTCATCACAGAGCAAATACAACCTTCAGGTTTGGTTGCGACACCTGCTGGTCAACTGGGGTGTTGCATTCTGGAAACGCACTGACATCCATCACAGCTGCCCTGTGTTTTGTAATGATAAATGTCTCTAGTTCTGTGTGACATACTACAATACAAATACGGTATGTATTTTGTAAATGCATGATAAAGACATGTGCATATGGTGATCAAACAAAAGGTGCAAGCACACGGTAAAAAACCCTTTGATTTCTGTAGTCCTGTAATTTTAATTGAATCTATTTAATTCTTTATTTTAGCTTATTTCTATCCTCTAAATCTATTTAATTTGACTCTTTTTAAATCAGATTCATGTCTCTTTATACCTTCTGTTACTCATGTGTTTGCTTAATGGCCTTTTTCTGTTTTGTGTATTAAATTCCCTTGTTGTTAAAAGGTGCTATGTAAATGAACTGGCCCTGCCTTGTCCGAGGAAAAAAAAAACAATAAATCCGTCAGAGGGATTGACTGCATGGGCACAAGGCAAGAGCAAACTTCTCATCCTGTAAAAATGATGAAGTGTTGTATGCAGCGCCTCCCTATGGCCAATCAGTGAGTTGTTTTTGGAGAAAAGTCATGTGAAGCATCATTTGCATGCAGGGTCAATCAAGCCTGGTGCACTTTATACAGCTATAAAACACATCGAAACCACAAAGCAAGCAGCTGAGGATCTTCTAGGATGATCTGAATAGCTATTGGGAAAACAACTAAAATGTTTTGGGGAATTAAGAAGGTTGTTTGGACTGTATATGGACTAATTCTACCTTAATGCGAAATCAGAGAAATGTGTACAAAAAAAGTGTTTCTCACTTCCTTTTGTGCACTGACACAAATCTGCACCACCTGGGTTATGTACAGACATTTTCCGCTGAAGGTGTAGATTGTTTGACCCATTTACTGAAACCAACATCACACTGGAAGAGGCACCGGAGAGTGAAGGATGTTCACACTTTATGTGCTCTTGGTTCCTCTCTTCAGAGCATGTAAGTCACTGCATACAATATTTTTCATGATGAAAATTCCTCATGTGTCTGGTGAATCTTACAGAGGCACCTGGATATTGTGACTTTAAAGGCTGAGAGGAGTTTTGAAACTTTTTTTTTTTTAAATGTGTAAAGTGCAATTTGCTTTCGTTGGTCACGCGGTTATCTCTGTGTTTCAGATGGTGCTCTGATCTTCACTTCCCCCGGACGCAATGTGACTTTACCATGTTTCTATGCCCCCAGTGCCAAACATCTGTGCTGGTACAAGCAGGTTGCAGGGGAGCCA
>JAVQJF010018649.1:0-31136 GCA_036023855.1 Gadopsis marmoratus | reverse complement strand
ATAAAGCAATCAAGAGGAAGGTTAGTATACTATGACATATGACTCGAGTAACATCTTTAGCAGAAAACCACACCAGAAAACGGCTATTTATTGATATAATATCAATATGGATGTTACTGTTGCCATTTAATATTCACACTAATAATTTGAACATCTGCATTTTGGCAACATATCTAATAAGTAGGTCTCCATGACTTCAAAGTGCATTATGAGAGAGATCTGCTGCTCTGGTCTGCAGCAACGTTACACAAGAGCACGTAGGCAGGAATATTTGGACTGAGAGTTAGATGACAAAATGGATATTTAAATCCAGCTACAGATCAAACACATATCCTGACACCACTGGGAGTCATTTTTTCGACATGCCTCCCTCTCACAGGTCTAAGGTACAGCTTATGATGATGTTTTGGTTTATTGAAGACTTGCAGTTCCAATGGACAGAGATGAAGAAGTGGTGATGCAGTGAAGATGAAGATTTCTTTTTCCTGACAAAGAGCCATGCAGGCCACTGTTCACCCTCCTTTTCCACTCCATCTTGATTTCAGGTGTCCAATTCTCCATAGAGTTGTTACCTTGGAAACAGCACCTTATGTATTTATAGAGAGCGACGGAGTAGACATGGAGAACGGAGAGCAGGAGACAAGACATGGACTGTGATACAGGTTGTCATTTAGCTTGGAGTGGACATGCAGAGGGTAGTTTTACTTTCATGTTGCTGTGGCACTTTAATTGAACAGAGGGCAGCCTGTGATCACATCCTTGTAGACACGTCATCCCTCTATTGCCCTTTATATTGGAATTACATGATCCTTCCTCACATGATCTGGTAATATTTTTTATCTGAAAGATCCTGCTTTGTAATTGAGGTTATCATCTTCTTACAGCGCTATGGGCTCTGAATCACTTTCACTGGTTAAACGCATTTGCCATCTACCCTCAAGTACATCACATCTTTCCAATCATAATCTACTTCAGTCTCTCTCTCACACACCAGAACTATCCAATAAAGCTGAAATGACCTGAAATAATTCTAACCTAGGATATGTAGAGTCACACACTGCGCTACACCTGACCTTTGGCAGGTGCTCTCTGTGGATCCACTAAATCTCCCCTTCATGTGTGACATCACACTCTTCAGAGTCACAGCACATTAACCCTTTATTCACCCCACCATGATGTCGACTTTTCAGCATCCCTCTCTGCACTAACATTACTTCCAGCGGTGGGAAGTTGCCAAGTACAAGTTTTCGGAGTCGAGTATTTGCTGCTCTACGTCGCAGAGGGGAAAATATAGTACTTTTTTTACTTGACTGCATTTATTTGCAGCTTTACTTACTTGTTCTTTTCAGATGAAGATTTTACATAAAAAAAACATTAGATAAGCTTGTAAAACTCAAGGAATTATGAAAGATTAAACCAGTTGTTCCCAGTCTTTTTTACTTGTGAGCCCTCACAAAAAAGCAGTGTCCGGTTGAGGCCCCATGCGCCACAGAGAGATTTCTCCTCTAACCCATCTCTAACCCAACTGTTGAATTGAAACAACTGTTTTAGGCCCAAAGAGGTAAAATGATCCATTATTTCAGCCCATAAAATGAATACAAATTTATGTAGTGGACCATTGTTTATTACAACATCGATCATTCCACAACCACTGGGATTTTTAGTCGAGTACATTGTTTTAATGCTCCTTGACGACCTCCATTCCAGGGGGGCCGAGGCACTTTATCAGCTGTATCAATGATCAATCTTTGAAGATCAATCAAAGGATATAGATAATGAATTATTAAAGGTAGGAGGGAGTAGTCACATATACATCGGCCAGCATCTCCTTTGCCTGCTGTGAATGTTGAGCAACAATAAACAACAAAAAGAAAAAGGCATAAAAGGTTTTTTGTAGGTCTGCTTTTACATGTGTTAATATAAATATGTTTCCCTTTTTACAGCAGTGATTAAAGTCTTCTGACAACGCTGGTAAATCGTTTCTACCCACTACAACATTTGCTACCTACATGCACGATGCATGCATGTGTAACATTAGTGGTCACTTGCGTTTCTTGGCGTGCAGAAGTCACAGAAGGTGCTCAGCAGTGTTCCTGTGGCTGGGCTGGTATTTGAAATCCCGTCCATCCACCCACACACGAGTTCACCAGTGACTGCGCCTTTCTATAAAGACGTGTCATCTCTAGCCTTTCACATCGCCATGGAAACACAGAATTTGTCTGATTGATTGGCAGTGGACTAGCACTGAGGCCAAGAACTCTTTGATTTCATAACACGGCTGAATCTGTAGTCTTGTAGTTGAACAACGGTGTCCACTGTGTGTGAAAAAAGATCAAGCGATGGATCGTTTAAAATGACTAAATCTCTGCCATGACACGCAGCCACCATTGTGTTATAATAGTCTGGACCCTATTAAATGTATTACCACGTGTATGTGACATGTCATGAACACACTTAAATACACAGGATGTTAACGAGGGGATGGACCACAGGTGAACACGAGGGAACAGGTGAAAACACTCTGACAATCAGGGAGACACGAAGGAGGCTGATACAGGACCAAAACGCAGACACAGGAAAACTAAAGCAATAAACACGAGACAGGTAACAAACACATGAAACACAGTCACGCACACAGACGATATAGTAGATTCCACATCGTAGCTGGTGTCAGGCTCTGCATCTAATGCAGTTTTTCGTAGACGTTTATCATCGTGCTGTGTGAGTTGGCTGACTGAATACGGCTCATTGGATCCAATTAACAGTTTTTCTTTATTGTTCCTGCTGGACAAAGGGCCATAAGTGCTTTAGCAGCACTAACACCACTGGATTTCTTCAAAGTTTAAAATGGTTCGATGATAAATGTCTGCCATATAATTGGAACAGTCTTGGTTCACTGTGTGTTGCAGGTTTAGCGAGCACGAAGAGGAGTGATATCCATCACTGTGGACGTTTAGGCCTGTACATTACCTCTTACCTAGAGGATCTATGCTGCACTAGCAGCGTCATTGGATAGTGCTCTGAAGGTTACAATGACACATAAGAAACGGTTTGCATCAGTGCATATGGAGTGTTCCTTGATGTTCTGAAGGGAAAGTTGGAAGATTGATTGATGTGTTATGACAGTTACCTTTTCTACTAAGAACACCTCTGCCTGCCCAGGTTGACTTGTCTTTCTACGTTCAAGTCACACATTCATTGACATTCCTCCCCAGCTCCCCCTCTAATAACCTAAGATGGCCAGTTTCCACTGAAGCGAGGGCAGATCTATTGTGCCACAAAGGGTTTCTGGGTCGATGAGCTCGCACAGCTGAGATGGAGAAAAGGAAGGAGGACAACCGGGACAAACTCGGTTCCATTAACTCCTTAGGGACAATCAGAATTTTATTTTAGATTGAGCTCCCTGATAATTCACATTGCAATATGGTCAATTCCAGAGCAAACAATAAAACAGCAGATGTCATAGTATTAGAAAACAGTGGCTATCAACCCCACAGAGTTACTTACTCAGCAAGGTGCACCTCTGCAATGAGCAGCTTCCTGCTCTGTAAGATATTGAAGTCCTTAGGCAAAAGAACATCATCACTGCTAGAAAATCTCCAATATTTTTTTCTTAAACAATGCATCAGACAGTTAATTTGGTGAGCTATTTCACAAATGATGCAGATCAAAGCAATCAGAATCAGGTTTATTGGCTTCGTGTGCACGGAATTTCCCTTTGGTATTTGGTGCATAACAGTAAGAGAAAAACTAAAGCAAGTACTGCAAAAGTCAAGACGCATAAATAGAAACATTTACAACAGAAACATGAAAAAAACATTATAAAAGAATAAGTGTAATATATGTGTTTTTAAATGGAGGCAACTGTACCTTTTGTGCAGGAATGTGCAAAATATTGACAACAAAATGTGAAATGTAGACTAGAGTGCAAGTACATAGATAATATTCCAAAAGCTGTGTGTTAATGTATTGTGACAGATGTGTCAATGAGGCCACCTTCAGTCAGTAAGAACTTACACCAATATGACAAATACAACATCCTTGGACTGATAATCCATTAGACCTGCTGCAGGAGCTTTAAGTTCATTGGTTGGCTAGTTGTAAGGTAGGCATGGTATGCAGCTTTACAACATGAAATATAACCACTCAGCAGTGGGGTAATCAGATTCAATTGGCATATACTGTATATCGCCTGCCAAGTGCACATGCTTGGTGTGAGGTATTCTACGTCAACATGCTGTATATTACATGAAGTGGACCAATGAAAAAGCCACAACAGGATGTAAATCATAGAAGCCAGGGATAAAATATATGTTCTTGTCAGCAGCTTGCGTATGTTATTAATAATCAGGGTTGATGCGGACATTTTTAAAGGATCAGTATCAGCTAAAATGAAGCTGATCATAACCCGATTCTTTCTTTACTGTATTCTACTTTGTTTTGTCACCTCAGCCAGATAGTGTTGCAGCAGTGCTCTCCTTTACAGCGGCCCGCAGTGCCAGCGTTTATTCTACATTTGAGTGAAAAATGAATGTGTCTGCCAAAGATCATTGGTGAGGGAAGACCCTCCGCTCTGTAACACAGTTCTACAATCGTACAAGTGTTTCTGTTTCAAGCTGATCAACTTAATAATTTTGACTGTGGATCTGCAGTATTTGGGCTCAAGTTGCTCGTAGAAATAAATAAGGTGTGCCAAAGTGTGCAGGCTACATCTGTTGAATCAACATTGCTTATCTTATGTTGCTATGTAAGTTGCGGATCGGAGTTGGGTGTTGACAGATGTAAGTTCTACTATTCTGAAGTAGTGGCCCGTCTGTAGCATAGCCTCCAATCCTGCACCAGGTGTGTTAGGAAAGGTTTTGGCCACTGAGAGTATAAGCTGCTAAAATGATAACACCTGGGATGTAAAGTACTGATCACTCCCCTGCAGTCACGTCATCTTGTTCTTTAGGGGGAGTAAAATCTCACTTGTCCTCACTTTAAAACTATATATATTCTCATTGACTTTTTATACAAGTATGATTTTGCTGGATTACATTTACATCTGATATTATATATGTGAACACACATTGACAGTTGGGTACTTATTGACAGTAAAACAGTAAATCAGAATGATCTTCTATTTCCCAAGGCTTTGTTTCCAGTGCAGTTGCTCCTGGATTTTATGTGTTTTTGCCAAATATGTTGAAGTTTTGATTACCTGGAATGCATTTCATGACACTTGTAAAGGAAGTTTCTGTTTTTATAGCCTTTAGTAGCCACAGACATAAAAAAAAAGAGCCTTTTAAACTGACCTTACTTCAACTTTAAATCGTGTGTGAATTTGTGCTGTTGCAGTGTTTTGTCGGCTTGGGTTTAGCTCCGATGGACAGGCGCCAGCTGACAAGCTGATGTATCCTCTCCCTTCGCCTGTGAGCCAGCTGGACATGACGGACAGGCTAGTGTGCAGCCTGACCATACATTATTCATCACTCTCATCTTGGCCCTCCATCCTCTTTTATCTCTCCATCTCCTGGCATTTTACTTTCTCTCCATCTGTCTCTTCCCGTCTTACTTTCTTAATTCGTCAGCGCCCATTAGCCACTAAAGCCTCCCTCTGTTTGACAGCAATGCTCTGAATCTTACTCATCCACCGTCTTCACTCTGTGTCCTTGATTTCACTCCATCCATTTGCGTTCCTTAGGTACTTGTAGCTCATTTTTTAATCCTTTTTTGTCCTTTATCAGATACAGTATTGTACATGATTGATTTCATTATGGATTTCTCCCCATTTAGTTTCAAGGGCATTCTTGAATATCTGACACAACGCTGGAGTCTGCCCTACACCTGGACTGTGGCTGTAGGTGATAGCCGCCAGGACTCAAAAGAGGAAGAATTTATGCTTGCAAACAAATATCCAGCAGGGCAGCCAGAACCACAGGCCACAGGGATGCTGAGGTTGCCCTCCTGTGGTGTCCTTCTCGTCATTCTCACCTGCCATTGCGCTCCAGTTGCCATGCCAATCCTTTTTACAACCTCGCCTCGGGCCCAACACAGCTTCATCATTAGCTGCTTTTGTCACTAGGGGATATTTCAAGTGTTCACTCTTGTCTCTCTCTCTCTCTCTTTTCCTGGCATCACCATCACCCCCCTCCCCCATCCTCCCCCATTCCTGGTACAGTAGATGCTTCAAGCATCTCTCCACCCGCCCCCCCTGCTAGCTCAGCTGCTGAGCCCACACAGGACCATTTCCCTGGACTCCCCTTTATTACCATATCATGAGATGTGCCCTAGGCATGCAGCAATGCAGCGTGCCGCCTGTGTCTTTAAGAGAGAGAGAGAGAATATAATGTGTAATAGGGAGGAAATAAGGCATGGAGCAAGCAAGAGAGAGAGCGAGTGAGGGAGTGTGAATTTATCATGGGCAAAATATGTGCTTCATTCTTAGGTGTGTGCTGAGCATCCCTGCGTCGGCATGCACGGTCTCCCACGGCTAATACTTCTGAAGAGTGCGCTCTCTCTCATACACACACACACTTAGGCTCTCCCAGTCGACCTCTCCCTCACACACACACACGTGCTCGCAGTCACACACGCGCAGTGCTGTCAGGAGCGCCGCTGCTGGACCACAGCCATCTCGCGAAGGAGCTTCCAGTGGAGGCAAGAGAAAGCCAGAGCGAGACAAAGGGAAGGAGGACGGTAGAAGGAGAGGAGCGAATAAGAGCGTGGGGACCGGCGCAAGGAAGGAGAGACCCGGCGCTTTGTGAAGAGCAGAAAGCGAGCGACAGGAGGAGGGAGGAGGAGAGAGGGGAAAAAGAGGAGGGGGAACAGGAAACGCGAACACTTTCAGCTGCAGCGGTCCGTGTCGCAGCATGGGCAATGCACCATCCCAAGGCATGTCAACCCTATCTCCATGCATACTTGTGTAGCAGGTATCGTTTTGATTCTGCGTGATGTGCTGTCCAACCAGCTGGCCGTCCTCCTGTCACACTCTGTGAAAGCAGGGGATGGGGGGTTGGGCCGAGGGCTCCTGGAGCGCGGCATCGCTTGAGGAGAGTGATGCTCCAAGGTAGCACCAGTTAATGGGTAGTAGGTTAGGAGCGAGGTGCCTGGGGAGAGGCTCGCAGGGATGTTGAATACGAGGATGAGGTGCTGGAATCATAGGGTGGAGGCACCATTTAGTTGTGGGAGCAGCAAGAAACGGGAGGGGGGCCAGTGTAGAGCAGAAGTACAATTGGTGAAGCAGGTGGTGCTGGTGTGTGTGTGTGTGTGTGTAAGCGAGAACGAGGTGACTAGCGAGGGAGATTTTTGTGTGTATTGTGTATAGTTGAGTGCAAAGTGTGACCGTGTGTGTGTGTGTGTGTGTGTGTGCGTGTTGCAACTGCCGCTGTCAAACACATGGCCGACCTCTGGGGTGTGAGGCGCTCCGAGGGGTGTGTGTGTGTGTGTGTGTTTGTAAGGTGCTAAGATAGAGAAGAAACATATATTAATACAACAAATCAAAGAACTGGTGGATGTAATGATGGGGGCGAGGAAGCTTTGCCTTGAGTAAATGGGGGATGGTATTGTAAATGGATGATCGGGTGGGTCAACTCCTTCATGCGATGCTCCCTTTACTCCCTTTGGGCTTCTGTCTCTCTCTCCTTATCTTTCAGCCTTTCCTTTAATCTCTCTATGTGACTCTTTTACCATCCTTTGGTAAAATGCCAGTTGCAAGCTTTGCAGCTTGAAAATGCTGTGCTTGAAAATGAACTGACGATCCCCGATTCCTGGGGAGAGGCAGGCACATTTGCTTCTAGATGCGTGTGTGTGTGTGTGTGTGTGTGTGTATACTATATTCTTGCTGCACTATACTGTATATTTGTATTTGTGTCCATGTGTGACACCTGTGTTTCAGGAAGAGGGAGTGTAAATGTAGAGGCAAACACTGCGAAAAGAGTGCAAGGGCACGTGGGGGTTAAAGTGAGAAAGAACTGGGGAAAATATACTGGAGGCATATTCAAACACTCTTTGGATACTGACAAGCAAAAGAGGATGAGCATTCACCATCAAGATGCCAAGAATTAAAGAGAGGAGGAGAGGGGAAAGGGGAGAACTCTCACTTTTCAGAGCACAGCTCGGGGAATTCATCCACCTTCATGTTCCCCCCTCTAACTCTTTATTCTCCCTCACCTATTTCTCCCTCCTTTCTTCCTCCCCTCCTCTTCATCCCTTGCTTGCATCTCCCCCAGGGACAGTGTGGTAGCTAGTGGGGAGAAGGGGCGCGAGACAAAATATAGGAGATATGAAAGACGGTGCAAGAATGAAAGGAAGTTTGAAAGAACAAAAGGCTAAAAAACTGCTGGCACGTAGATGGGCAGGTAAGTTGCGGTGCTGAGGTCTTGCGGGGGGGGGGGCTAGCATCAACATACAGCTGTAACAGTGTTGAGTGTCTAAATGAGGTCATTACTCGGATGATTGCAAGGGCTCAACAGTGGAATAATAAACGGGTCTATAAACCTGTTTGCGTGTGTGTTTGGTGTAGAATATTGATGACCTTGTCCTGTCAGTGTTTGGCTGCTGTCTTTTTGCTTCTTGCTGGATGACCTTTGGAAGGTTTCATTTCTCAATTTATCCAAGTTGATATTTGAATTCTCTTGTCAGACGCTCTTATCAGTCTCCAAACACAGAGGAAAACAGTTTGCGGCTCAGGTGAAGGCAGGCACATTAAGCTGCACTGTCATGAGACATTTTGCACCTGCCAGAGGTCTGTCTATTGGATTTTACCTGGTTTTATCACTGTAAAGCGTGTCCTTGGAGTTCTGTCTGCAGTCAGAGTCTATTTTGGAAGAATTGACATGGATTAGGATGAAAACTGAGCCATGGGTGTCTTTCTTTCTAAAAACGGGGAATTGAGTGAGCTGAATGTTAAAGCAATGTTTTCTAAAGAAGCACAACAGTTGGTGGACCAAATGAGGTCTAGCTCTGAGGACCTGCAGTCTTCAGGATTGCCACTGCTGCATGTGGCAATTTAAGGTGCTAATTTAATTTACTGCAGCCAAAGACTACTGCCACAAACCATACTAATGTTGGGCTGTGCATTCAGGCCAGCAATTTGCCAGATCAGACTTAGCTTTCACAGTTTCACCACTGCCTATCACGGCAAATAGAAGCAGCTTTATAAGCCCATTAGAGTTGTACCAGTTCACACTGCTAGGCTAACGTGTAAAGAGTAGATTAAGCAGAGTCAAGCATTAAGCCCAGTATTAGCATCCCGGCGAGCTAATTCTTATCGTAATGTTGCCATTGTGCAGAGATCCTGGTAGCTTTATGCCTCCATGGTTTACCTACTATGTTCAGCTGAGGTTTATGTCAACACACATGTCTGTCTCTCTGCTGATCCTCTCTAGTGAGGCAAAGCGAGAAAGAAGCGTGTCTGGGAGGGGCCTGCAGTGACTGAAATGCTGTTCTGCTGCATGTCGAAGCGATGTTATACTGGCAAAGACGCAAACCTGACATGAATGTAGATGATCTGTGCTGGTGGATAGGATGTATTTGTATGGTAACATGCTGAGGCAAAGTGTGAGGTACTGTGATGACCTCTTGGCTACTTTCTTGCTGTATTTCCATGTAAACGGTGGAGGACTCTGTCTTGTCATTGCATTTGGATGGATATACTGTAGTAATATGGATGAAGGAGGATAAGCCAATTTAGAGTTCATTCATATTTCATAATGTATATGTGTATAATTCATATTTACACCATATTATTTAGTACCAAATTAATATAGCATTAAGAAAAAGAAGATGGTAAACGCTTTTCTGATAGGATAATAGATTTTGTTTTAAAACCAGCTGAGCTCTGCAGGTCTGTTTACCATCTTTTCACTTCAGAGGACGGCACTGACAGGTGGACTGTACAGGGTCATGTCATCATGTGCCTGTCAGATATTTATCTCACAGGCAAGGACACAACCTCAATTGAACCACGTTATATCCTTGCCTTTGTTGAGGTTTATTTGAGTGCAGATAATAAGATTATTATTATTTTTTTTGCATAAATGTTTGTCTATTGCCAAATCCACAGTTCAAAGCTTTTGAGCATCTGTTATTGACAGCAACATGCAGTCGTGTTTGTGGAGTCATTGTTTTGTACTTACGCACCTGCTTATTCCCCAGGTCTGTGCCACACAAAGCCCCACCAATTCCGCCTTGTGATTGGCTGATGATGATGCAATGTTTTATGGCAGAGGAGCCGCATGTTCTGAGGGCATTTCCGAAAAGTAATTGACCCTGCTGGGAATAGCGTTGCCGGAGTTGTACTGATATTAGAGTAAATCTGCTAAACAAAATAATAACATGATGTACAGACTCCCTACATTCTGGGGGCCAATCTCTCGCACATAAAAGGGGCTGAGCATATAATGATTGCGTGATGGGAAAATGCCAGACTTCTCTGTCCAAACCAGTAAGCTGGTCCTTATGTTAGGTTCGCTTCACGCAGTGTCATAGTCACAGCAAGTCGTAAATGCACCAGGGCTTGAACTCACATATGTGCACCCACATTCACGTGTGCAAACATGTACTCTGCGTTAGAGGAGTGATGATATACTATATATGCATTTGGGGATTTTAGGAGTAAATTGATCGAGGCATGCTTCAATACAACATAATTGTTCTGTGGAAAAACTGCAGAGCTGGGACTGTTTCTCATCTCATTGACAAGCTTTTTTTTTTCTTCCTAGTTTTGTGCTTTGGTGGGAATCGTTAACATGAACTGTGGCTGCAAGTCAAAACTATTTGTGAATGGTTTGTGCTTTTACTCCAGGGGTTTGTGGCCAATATGATGAGCCTCTCACAGCTGCAATGGTAAACATGCACGTTCTATCTGTGCGTAATGGTTTACTGAATTATATGAGCCATTCATGTAAAGTCTTATTACACGAACGAGAACTGTATTTTTAAAATCTTACTAATTTGATGAGAGTAACAGTTGCTGTTGCTAGAAAGTCCTTTAGCCTTCTGTTCGCTAAAAGCACGCTGGTCACTTTGTTAAATGTTAATCCATCTAAAATAATAAGTCAAACATGCTTGGATAAATGACAAATTAAGAAAAAAACATGAATTCACTGCAAATTTTCTTTTGGACGTTGTTACTAATGTATGATTTATAGTTTTTCACATCTTTTCACATTGGGTGTTACTTTATTTTTGAGCATTTCAGTTTCCTGGTTTAAAGTTTTAATAACAAATTTAGCTCCACCAATTAACTTAGTGGGTGTTGTTTAATGTATAATGTAATGCTTAAAGATGGGGATGCTCGGTTATTGACGTGACCGATCCACCTTAAATACAATTTCTTTGTCAAAGTCATTGTTTAGTGCCACAGCAATCCCTTCCCTCATTCCCGTGGGTTCCAGGCATGCATTGAGGTATACAGATTTGACATTTGTGAAAAAGAAAGCATTAGTATGGGATCAGTTTTGGCAGATACACTGAGTTGAGGTATCAGAATCTGTTTCAGGAGGAGCAAAGCAGGATTGGTGCTTTCCCTACGAAAAGAGTGAAAGAACATGCACATTGTGCATGTTCTTTCACGCATCACACGCATCACATGTTACATGTGATAGTGCAAATACCCCAAGTCCTCCAAAATAAACGTGGAAATATGTCGTTTGTCCATCCCCTCTAGATCGACACCAAGAAGTGTTTTCTGATCTGACGCTACTTTTGGCAGGACGACATCATCTGTCTTTACCTTAAGAAATCTGTTTTATGATGTGACACCGCTGTGGTTAAGGTTTGGTTAGATTTAGGCACAAAAGGGACTTGGTTAGGTTAAGGGAACATTGTGGTTTGAGTTCAAATAAGCACATATTTTACTTTGGGTTAAAATGACAAATTTTCTACAGTTATTATGCGTCGTCATGATGGTTACGATAATAACCATGTAGTTAAGGTTAGGAACAATAAAAAAAAATTCTACTTTGTTGGTTAGAAACTGGAAACAAACAGCTGTCCGCATGTTCAAGTCAGATGTCTTGTTGACATCCATCTACACCAACCTCCTTCTCCCTACTGAACTTAATAACTGTAACATCGTCACCTGACTTCGTCCTTTTTCTTGTAATTACTGCGGTCTAGAGGGTTTTGTCGCATGAGCGTAATGTCCTTGCTGAAATGGAGGATGCTGTTCTTTTCTCTCAAAAACATGTTCAAAGAGTATTTATATGGCAACACTGGATCACTTTCAACTTATTGTAACATGTATAAAGTGTATGACTTGCTGTCCAATACAGTCAGGTGCAATAACTTCCAGTCAGTACACAAATCAAGTTAGATGGTAATATGTCTAGTCACTCTTCTCTTAAACAACTGCAGCTGCTTGGTAAGATTTCCAAAAAAGGGCAGAAAATGACAGTAAAATGACTCCATAGGAGCTTCTATAACATCCTGAAGCAACTGCACTGCAGGTCCAGGAGGCCAATATTTACCTGCTCACAAAGCTCTAGTTGGTCCACAGTGATCTGTTGTGCTCCTTGAAAGCTCCGGCCTGTGACTCATAAAAACAGCTTGTCATGTATTAGGGTGTTCAGTAGTGAGACATAACATAATGGACCCTAAATCAAAAGTAGCTTTCTGCTGACTATTTGAGGTACAGAGCTACTTTGTGCTGCAGCAGTAGAAAGAAGAGGCAGAGATCCATATTTATAAGTGGTTTTGTATGTAATGAGAAAATGTCATTGCATACAAAGTTATAATGAGAATAACACATCTTGGCATGTTAAGGACGCAAAAATTCAACATTTTCCATTTGTTGGCTTTTTGACAGTTTTATTAGTCTATTAGGAGATAATGAGGTAAATATTCAAATTTGGTAGGAAAAAGGCAGTTGTTTTACTTCAGAGCAAAACATTTTTGCAGTGATTGATGGTCTCTAAAGTGCTTTTTGCCCTTCATGGATCTTTGAAAAACTCAGTTATTCTGCTGAAATTTGAAGTGAAACTGTGCTTGTTAAATACCAGATATCTGAGTTTTATGTTGAAATACAGACTTCACGGTAGATAATGAAAGCATTTTCACTTTGCTTAATGATGAAAGTGTTAAGTCTCTCCCCTCCCCCCACGACCCACCAAGTCTGTCAGTATTTTCAGGATGGTGGCCTCTTACACAGCTGAATTTACACATCAACACATAAAACCTGCCTGTGGCGGCTTTAAAATGGACTTGGAGATCATTGAAGAGAGTGACTTTTGTTTTCAGTTCATGTGAAGTGTAAAACCGCTTTGCAGGGGTCCAGTCTTTGAGCTTAGCTATGCTAAAAGCCCAAAGTGGTGTTGTACTGGACTGCATTATACTGAAATGTGTTTATAATATTATTTGGAAGACTGCTCATCTGTGTGTTCTTTGTCACAATGGAACAGATCACACATTACATTTCTTCCTGTAGGTTTTTGTCCTTTTTAATATAATTTGTCCCTTGTAGGCTGCAAAAGGAAATGAGAGAGTAGTAACCTACTATTACAACATTTGCACCTCCAGAACCAAATCTTTTCTTGTGGAACAAAGAGGTCCAGCATCCATTTGAGCCACACCTGGTGTTTAATCATACCTGAAATAGCAGCGTGCGTACACTCTGCTTTTAATATTCAGTAAAAATGGGGCACACGGTGTCAGTTCCAAATACATCTGCTTCCTTCCTGCATGGGACAGCAGTAGTCTAAACATAGGAGATGCAGATCATGTTGCACTGCTCTCATTCCCGCAAGGTTGTGTTTTGTTACCGGGACATGTTTTTGTGGGTATTATTAAACATTTAAAGCCAGGTAAATGCTTAAAAGGGTTCAGAGAGGGCTGAGCTGAATCACTTACGAACATGTCAACTCCTGAGTGTAGGTTGGAGTGCATTTCATATCAGAGAGAACTTGATTTAGCTCACATTTCAGATACCTCTGGGCCAAAGACTCATTTCTGGCTTCTGTATTACTTCAACTGTGAAGCAACAGAGAAACCTGAAAGAGGGAAAATGGTCGTTCCCTAAAACTTCCCCAGAAGAAAGAGAGTAAGGAACAAAAGGGGGGAAAATTAGAGGAAGTGGAGTTAGTTTTCTGTCTTCTCACTGAGACGGTTTCCTCCTACGTTCTCCTCCCATCACTTCTGATTTTCATTCCCAAGATGCTCAGGCAGGAATACAAAGCAGGCAGCACAGGCTCTGATGATTTTGGGCAGATTAGCCTCCTTCTGCTCCTGACTGGATCCAAATATCGCTCATCTTATTCTGGCCACGGTCTCAATAGACTCCTTCACCATCTCCCTCTTTGCCCTTCTTCTCCGCTTGATACTCAGACCAAAGGTTGATTTATCAAACTGTAACGAGGGATTTAGTATCACTCTGCGAATTTAAGCATCACATATGTCTGCACTGCCTCTGGGCTCCTCTGCAATTTAGATTTCCATCTTTGCTCCGTCCCAATCAACATTTAAACCTTGTGTACTAGTCTCAATCTCTTAAATCACTCATTCACTTCAGTATGTCCATATCCTCCACTGTGTGTGTGTGTGTGTGTGTGTGTGTGTATTCTGTGCTGCACTTCCTCAAGTCTGTGCAGTAAGAAAGGCGATGCTGTGCTGCAATCTTGTGGATTACTTCTCATTTCCTTCCTCATTTTCCCCACTAGGAGCTACCCTTCTGACAAGGAAACCAATTCCCACATTATCGCTCGCTAATATACATGTAATGACTTGTAGCCGGCTGGGAAGCAGATACGGACTTGCGTTATCCAGTAGTCCAGCCGAGCTTAAAAGATGGATTTTCTGTAAGGAACCATTGCGTGCGAAATGCACGGATGAGCCCAAACCCACTGCCATAAGCTATTAGAGCAGTGAGTATGAGAAGGTCAGCTCTGTTTTCTGTGTCCTGTATCCCTCTGGTTCATCCGATGCTGCCTGTGTTTTGTGTCTCCTGATCGATTTGCTGGGTGGCATCCATCTCCTCAGTTCAAGGCATTAATGTGGAACGCAAGGGCTCTAACATAATGCATAACATTGGCATTTTTGAAACATCGCCCGTGTGCAAGAAAAATACGGGCTGGAGAGATGTGAACACTGTGCTGATCTTTTTTTAGATCACGAGCAGAGAAAGTGGCAGGATGGATTGGCTTTCTGACTGTAGAGCAGTGGGTGAGAAGGAGAAGGAGGGAGGGAAATGGCTGTGCCGAATATTGCTGGATGTGTTATCTGTTTTTTGGGGGGTTTTTTTGCGTAATTATTGTTGGTGGTAGTGAGTCGCTCAGTGGTCATATCTTCAGCAGCCTTCTAATGTTTGACCTTGTTCAATAAGTAGAGCTCTGTTGAGGACTGCACACAGAGGTAATCACTGCCAAAGCCTGAGCTCAGCCTGTACAGTAGGTTAGAACAAGGACGTCTGAAGGTTGTCACGGTGTGGATGTGTGCCATCCTTCTGGGTTTGGATCCTGTTTATTTTGTTGTTTATTCTTATGATTAATAATTTTACTTTTAATTATATAAAGCAGAGAAATGCAGCATGGCTTTGGCTGTTTGATAAATGACTCAAAAAAGTTAACAGTTTATTAGGTACAACTAGACCTAAACCAAATGCAGTCTAATACAGCAGTCCCACAGTGAGTTCTACCGTCATGAAGGTTATAATGTTCAATTAGACTCCATTAGTTGTAGATACGTGTACCTAATAAACTGGAAATTGAGTTTATATTCTCAGGTTATCACATTCATGCATGGAAAATCACATGTATACACACATACACGTGTAATCATTTGGAAATCAGTGTGTGCATTCACACAACTGACAGAACCCTGACTATTAGAAAAGCACCCCCGATCACCAAGCCCTGCATTGCTCCCACGGTTACTAGGAAACAAGAGGATCACAGAGTCGATTGTTGAGGAGGTACAGGTGCAGCGAGGAAGCAGACCGGCAGCGAGGGGTAACGTGATTATGAGAAGTGAAGCTCTGGGGTTAAACTCTGTATAAATGCTAGATGCTGTATATATTAAAAAGATCACTGTCATCAAGTTTGATGGCATCTCTACGCTGACACCTGTGCACATGCTGCACTCTCTGCTTTAGACTTTAAGCTTTGCTCGGTGATGGTGAATACATATCATTGCACGTACACATAAGCTCACGGATGATCTTCACTTCCCCAGCTCCTGAACTCTGCAGGTGTTTGTTTTAGTTTGTCCACTAACAACACTGTAGATTCATGCCTCATCTCTGGCGTGATAAATGTGTCCACATTTTCAATGACCCTACTTAACAGTTCTTTCACACTGATAAACAATGCATTATCCTAATTGTGCATGCATGCTGTATCACACAGCCATACATCAAGCAACTGATCTTCCAGCAGGTGTTTGGAAACAAAGTGCTGCAATTCTGACCTTATAATCTCTGTCTCTGTGTTGGTGCGTGCCCATGTACACTTTTATACGTATAATTCATGTGTATTTGTGCATTTGCCTCTATTTATTTTGTTTTTGTGTAGGTAGTTCTAGTGTAAGATTTTACTGTTTCTTCAGCTCTATTATTTCCCTCCCCGCAGAGAGGTGGGTGTGGCAGTGTGATTCCTTCAGCCTGCTCCTTTTGGTTTGTCAGATATGTTTTTGTTTGGCTGGGAACTGGGGGGCTGGCTGATTGTCCAGTGTTGCAGATTTCTCCTTTTCCTCTTGCTTTCTCTTGGCACTGCAGGATGCCAAAGGCCATCACAGTAAAATATCAGTTGCACCTTCTAGATGGCAGCATGAATGTGGCACCGATGGCTGCAGAGCTGCAGTGAGAAGCTCCAGGGTTTGGCAGTGGGTCTTATCCAGCTCGGCCCACTCCCTCCCACTGCCAAACAGATGCTCTGAGGATGGAGGAGCGTACACAGATGGGTCGCTGCCTGTCACTCAGCTCTTTGTGATATTTGTTAATTGAGTTAAATATTGCCAGGAATGTACAGGCAGATTATGAGACAATGGACCCCTGGACACAGACATGTAAAAGGCCCCCCACCACTCCTACACAAGAGCAAGGTGTGTCGTTTGTGGACATTTTGCATCTCCTTGTGGTCATTTTATAGCACGACCGATAGAGGATTTTTGAGGCTGATAATGGTATTGACATTTGAGAGTGTATATGTGCAATGAGCTATTGGCCAATATATCAGCTGGGCTCTTTTTGTTTGGCCTATGTCTGTTTGGCCCATTCTGTAATCCATCCATGCAGGAATGTCATTTCTAATGGAGGTGCTGCTGGGTGGGTGGTGCCAGAGATAAGTCGTAGGGTTTATGAAGATATTGTGTTTTTATTTATTTGTTTTTATTTATTCTCTGTGAGATTGCATCCCTGCCCGTATCTGATGCCTGTACACGTTATGCAGGCAGTGTCTGGGCATCATCCCCTTTTACCAACATCAATCACTCATTTCTTCAGCACTCACACGTTGACACTTGCCCAGAAAGCAAACCTTCAAATTTTCAGAATTATTAATGCACCTTGTGCTCTGGGGGGGAGTTTGTATTTTACTGGTTTCATTCTGTCTCTCAGCTGTGGAAAATGCCAGAAAAAAGGTTGCTGAAGCCACTGTGGGCTTTTATTATTGCTTTGTGTCTTCCCCAGTGTTGTCTTTGAAACTGCTTACTTTGTTTCTTTTTCACCTTCCTTCGTGTCAAGTGCAACTTGAGAACAGTGAAACCACTTTTCGAGTGGAGAAAATCAACCGTGGATACAGTTTGAGGCATTACAGGGAGAAAAGATAATTATGTGCATTTGTGTTGACATCAGCATAAAGAGGGTATGTGTGTGTGTGTGTGTGTGTGTGTGTGTGTGTGTGTTTCTTATTGTGCACACTGTGCACAATAAAACACTCTTTGGCTCACCTACATTGCAGATATTGGCATGTAAATACATCTGCTATTATATTGTTAATAGAACGTGAGTAGAGACTTCAGTAGACATTAGATGTGATGTGGTTAATAAATGCTGACTTCTAGCCGAGTCCAGCACAAATGGACAAATCCGTTGAAGCTCACTGGGTTATCAGTGACTGTCCTGTTGTTTGTCACAGCACAATGTTAGAGACATAATCAATGTCAAGTATGGCGATGAAATGTCGAGGACACGAAGTTGTTGTTCCTTTTGTAGTTTTGCGTCTCCGCTGAGCATGTGCACTCTGACAAACACACAGAGAGTGAGATGGAGAGATGGAGAGATGGAGAGGACTGTCTTTATTTGAAGTTGATCCTTCCAGCATTAGCAGTCTGTTCTGGTTTGGTTTGGCATGTTAACCACAAACAGCTGTTGCACAGCATGCCAATGGGCTTCTGCAGGAGAGAGATCTCACCTTGTGCATGCAAACAAAAGCTTTTAGTGTGTGTTCTACATGTTCCTTCATTGCACTCCAGTGTGTCACTGCTGCGTGTGTCACTGACTCTGTAAAAGTCTTATTCGACATATGCTAAGGCAGCAAATGAGCTGCAATGATTAGTCGATTAATTGATGTCTATTTTAATAATCGATCATTTAAAAAAATAAAAGCCCAGTGATCTCTGGTTCCAGCTTCCAGCTTTAAAGTGAAGATAACATGAAGACTAGGGCTGCAATGATTAGTCACAACTATTTCGATTGGCATTTTGGTTAAAAAATGGCTAACATTGATGGTTTTAGTCCCCCTCCCATTCAGACAGATTTCCAGCCAACCTGGCCCGGGTCAGGCCTATCATGGTATTATCATGGTATCATGGTATTATCTATATATATCAGGTGGGTTTGATATGATGACTGTACAGAGGAGCGCCATTGGGGCATTTTAGTAAACAATCAAACAAACCAAATGATGGCTGCCGCTAATGTGGAATGTTCTGAATCCGCTATCTTGTCTCCATAACGATATATTTTCTCTAAAAAAAAACCAAACAACTGCACTTAAAGCTTTTGTGCATAAGAAATATTTGCTGTCCTTCTAACAGGATTCACTCAGCACTAAGTCACATGTTTCATGCTCTGGTTGGTTGTAGGTCTATCCAGTTGCATCCAGAGGCAATTTGGTCTGAGCCCATTGCTTTTCGAAATTGAAAGAGGAGCCGAGAGGTTTGGAAATTGGTCTGATGATGTCAGGCTAGGTTTCAGCTTCTCGTGTGATCATTGGCTGATTTTCTTTGTCTTGCATTATATTAAATTGGATATCTTGGGAGTTATAGCTTTTAAAGATTGTTTGGCATTGTTACTTGATCAATGACTTAAAACAATAAATTTTCTGCAGATCGACTTGTTCTAACACTAGTTTACACTTTTCCATGTTTGTGCAGATTTTTGTATTGAGCATATTCTGGTATATTTTTTGTGTGTGCCCCCAAATGTGATCGTGTATGTGTGTGCGTGTCCCCTTCTTCTGCTGATAATGACAGCCGGCTGTGTTTGAATGATTCATAGCTGAATACTAATGAGACATGTTGCAGATGTCTTGGAGAAGCCAAGCTGTGCCCTTTAGGTGTCACTCAGCCCTCGGGGATGTTGGTCACCTGCACATCTCGCTCTCACGGGTCCCGATTAACAGAGGCTTCGTGGAAAATGCCAACTGATGCAGCAAGTTCTTAATTTCCTATTTGTTCCAGACTTAATTTAACCTTTCTAACTTTGTGTGTTGTTATGGTAATTTATGACACTTGCACAATGCGTACGATTGAAAGCCATATGAAGACCAGATTGAAACAGATTAATCATCTCTGCAGATGCTCTACAATAGATGAGTTGTTTGGGAAGAGAGTACAAGATCTAACAGAAGAAGGTCAGCATCGTGCAGCGGAGGCAGGCTGGGGAGCTGTCTAATAACAATATGAAGCAGCTTTAGCCTTCAAAATGTGCCTCGTCTTTTCTTGTTTCATCGTCACGGTCGAGCATACCTGATGCTGCTTGGGCATAGCATGAGTCGGTATTGATTTCTCCTCCCTTTGCTCTTGGTGGATGTTCAGGGACACGCAGGGCTTTGTTGTGGCCCTTTTTTCCTTTTCCACAGGCCCCTGCATGACTTTCCACCATAGCAACAGGATGCACTGAAATCTCAGCAGTCTTTAAATGGTGAAGAAAATATCCCAGTGATTGATTCCAGAGTGGCTTGAAAATGCATGTATATTTGCAGTTTGCAAATGTAGAAATTCAACAGTGGACTCTTGGAGTTTAAAACGGCTATGTCGATGCAGTTACTTGAATTGAGTACATGTAATGTGCTATTTATTGCTATAAGCCGTGTTCTCAGCGCTACAAGAAGGAGACTGCAGGTAGTTGTGGAAAGCAGTATGGAAATCAGTGAGGCAATGATGGACAGTAACTAAAGTGATGCTTCAGGGTTGTTTTTTTTTCAAGGTTGTCACTTTAATTTTGTAGTGAATACATGACTATGAGATAAGAGCCTGGAACTACGTAATTGAGGCACTGCACTTAAATTATTTCAAATATATTTTTCTGTACTGACATGTTTTGTTACTTATCAGCCAACATTTACACCGGGAACAATATTGGTCCATGAATCTTCCCGGACATTTATTGGTGTAGCTCTGTAATGTCTAGTTTAGATTAAGAGTCTATATTTTCTTTATTATTATGTTTTTAATATTATTCGTTGTCCTTTGATCAGCATTTTATTATTCTGCAATGATAATGAATCAATTAGCCAGTCAACCGACACAAAACGTCTACATGACAGCGATAATCAGTGAATCATTTATTATTCAAAATGCTGAACACTTGCTGATTTCTTGCATTCCTCTGCTTTATATCATTGTAAATTCAGTATTGTCTACCGCCCGACCTATAAATCAACCCTGTCTGATATTAAATTATTACTGACGTACAGCATCTGCGTATATGTCACCCGATAAGTGACAACAAATTGCAGTAAAGAAATGCCTACGATATTTTTTATGCTGATATAGCTTGTCCACCAGAGGAAAATGTAAATCACCATGTCACCGTGTCACACTGGGGTCTAAGAAACTGTGTTGGGAATTTTAAAATGACATTTTATGGACTGACAGATTAAGCGACTATGATCATTATTTGATGTGATGCATTATTTCACTGGTAAGCTCCACTCTGTTAACATGCTGTTAACTGTCTTAGCTTTCTTGAATTAATATCACACCAGTCATCTGGCGCAATGAATTCCAGGCACTGCTCAAACCCTGCAGACCACCTGAAGGGAAGCTGCTGGTGCCAGTTCCTACAGCTTCTGTTGTAAATCAACCTAAGAGCAAATAAGAGATATTGGGCTGAGACACCAGTGTCTCCTTTCCACATCGAGTGCGTATTACTGTCTGTGAGAGTTCAAGGCTTTTATCTCCCTTCTCTTTGCCTGTGTGGTAACATATTCCAGGCTCTAGTGTGCCAAACCCTCCGCTTGCAATAGAGCAGCCTGGGTCTAGCTTTTGCACCTGGGCCTCATTCACAAAGAGTCGCATCTGGTTTCCGCTGTCATTATCATAATCATCATATTACGCTTCCTTCTCTGACACGTAATCACATTAATTGGACTGAAGCTAAAAAAGAGGCGGATTTGTGATGGCTGGGACATGCTAGAGGCATTTGGCAGAAATCACCTGAGAATCCTCTGTTTCCTCTCGATATATGAATAGGTTAAGGGGTTATGTAGTCTATGTGTGTGTTGTTTGCATATTATCTTTGGGATTAAGAGGGGTAATTGTCTCTCTGTAGACTTGACGGAAGTCTTTTGCTGTAGCCATTTTGTGCGTATGTGGTATAGCAACAGCAGGGCTGAGGGTGTTGCAGTACTTGTTTGTCTCTCACTTGACACCTGTCATCTGGCTTCTATTAATCGAATTCACTGCACACTACAAGTCATGTCTCATGACAGAAACACACGTGCTGTAAATCTGGTGGCGGTCAATTCATTTCAGTCACATCTGATTGATTGGGTGATTTTAATCACTTTCACTGTAGCATATTTGATAGATTTCAACATTTTGTATTCATCCTGACGCTGGAAAACAAGTACATTTGTGGTTACATTACAGCAACATCACTCTGCATTATTGATCTGTAGCCCTGCTTATTATGAAACAGACATGGGTGGACTATTATTATAACCAAGACATATTGAAGAGGACTTCTGTGCTTCTGTGCGGTTCTGTTATATTGCTGAAGGAAGTTTTCTTCTTTAAATTCTCAGTGAAAATCCAGAGCAAGACCGCTCCCATCAAGTTGGGGAGAATCACTTTTTACAAGCATTGCTGAGTCTCTGATTGGTCGAGACCTTCCTGTGGCTGAAAAACCTACGTGTTACAGCTGTGACATTCTCCGATATTGGCCTCAGATTTAACAATAACAGGAAGTGAAATGAATGTTCCTGATAAATGTCATTCATGATTTGCATGTTATCTGTGCTAAACCTGTCATGATCAGTCTTGTGACAAAATACAAAACACAATGTGCAGTGTCTGAACCCCTGACAGCTGCAGGCCAGCAGACAGCAATCACAGCGGCCATCACATTGATTTCAAACGCTGCTTTTCTTGTGGCTTTTGCCCACAAACATTAAAGATCCTTGAATTCTCAAGACCATTTCCACCACAGAGAGAGGTGGATATGGATTTCTACTGTTTGGGGTTCTGGCCATTATCAGACCATAAATCTCATTCTCTTGGCAGTTTTGTCAGTCCAGTGCCCAGTGTCTGGTTTGTCCTGCGTTCTCTCCAAGGACTCAACTTTACATAAGCAGACGTTTGAATCCTGCTAGCTGCTCTCTGCACCAGTCCCCAGGCACATTTGCTACGAGATTAGCAGATTATAAAAGCAGTTCATCATAATTTAAAAAAGTTGTGTGTATTTGTGTGTCTCAGTATATGTGTGTTTGTATACCAATTCCATTGTCAAAGAAGGCACCAGGTATGATGTAGTAGGCGTATCTACATTTTACTGTCCGTTGTGTTTTCTCCAGTGTGTGTCATTGCACAATACATCATCTCCATATGATGTGACGTTCATATTTCTGCAATTTCCTGTCTACAAATACTGCCTGCACGCTGCTGGAATATAAATCCGTTTAAGAAAACTGAGCTGTCACACATGCACAAATTGTGGACGATGGCAGCACGCATCTTTGTATTGTGGAGCAACTCTGGGTGTGCATCTCTTGTAGCACCTTGGGCCACCAGCGCTATCTCTGCAATCACGCTCCCATTGAGGCTAGCCTTTCATCTCGGGCCTTTCACAGAAGCCTTTCAGATGGAGAAAGAGAAAGATGGAAATAGGGAAATCAACGGAGAGAGAGAGAGAGAGAGAGAGAGAGCGAGTGAGTGCAGAGGAAAGGAGAAGGGAAGTGCTTCTGCAGCCTCGAGCGCTCGTCTCCAATCCTGACTGTGAATAAGCATGCTGCTGATGAAGAGTGCAGATGTTGAAAGAATGTATAGTAGTTTTTGTGTGTGTGTGTGTGTGTGTAAAGAAGAAAACAAGAATAAGAGGTGCTGTTAGTGGAGCGCTTGTATTGTGTGTGTGTTTACTGTGTAACCTGTAGGCCACCCTATTTAGGCCTCTGCTGTATTCTAACTTCAGTGTTTCGGATAAACATAATCACTGATGCGTGATGTTACTGTTGGAGAAGAATAGCGTTGTACAGTTTCAGTATAGTAGAATACAGTACAGCACAATACTGCGATGCATCACTCAGTTGGATGTAAAGGTTTTGCTGTGTTGAGCTGAGTAAAGCTGAGCTGAGATGCAGGTTGAGCGGATGGAAAGAGGGTGTTTGCTGGCAGTGCAGGGGGAGGGGATGTTTGGTGAGGACTACCAGGTGTTCATATCTGATGGGCGGGCAGTCGGCCAGAAGTTGGTGCTGGGACACAGGGATCCTGCCGCAGGAGGTAAGCAGGGATCCATCCCACTTAAAATTCAACACAAATCCCTTATTTTTGAAATGCTACCTTTTTAAATCTATTGCAGTTTTACAGAAACCTCTATCTGCGCCAAGGTTTGCACAGCCTCCAGGTTTGAACTTTGGGTCGCTCTTGAAATGTCAATGTGGAGCTCAGGGAAACTAGGTGCTCTCTTTTTGGGCTAAAAACTTTCATCTTTCTTTGTTTGCCATCATCAGGTTTGTTAGTTTTTGCTTTGTGTAGCATTTATCTAAAACAAACAACTGGCAAGCTTTGTTGCCTCTCATAAATCATTTAGACCTACTTTGTCTGCCAAGTGGAGCCTGAGAGAACATTTCACAGAGCAGTGTGAAACAGTTTTCTCTTTTGGATTCTCTTTGCTCCTGCATTCACCCTCGTTGTCATTACTGTATTTTGTGTACATTTACTGTGGTCTTTTATGCTCTGGCAGCTTTTCTGTGCATGCCATTGAGCTTATTTGAAGTCCAGAAGAATAATTTGAGGCTTGAGCAGGCAAACAGAGGAGATACTGTAGAAATCTGAGCTGTGATTGATCATCGGAGAAGGAATTGGAAAGGGATGTTAAACTTCCTGTTTTCCTCCTTTCCCTTTTAAAGTCACCGTCTGCCTCCCTCCCTTTCAAAGGCCAGGATTGTACAGGCAGGGAGGCTAATTAGCCGGCTCCATCACATTCAAAATGTTCAAAAGACTATGAAGTGAATGAAAAAAACACTGGCTGAAGTAAAGAGTCAGATATCTGTTTGAAAAATGAGAACCAATTGCAAGGCAACTATTGTATGTCCTTCCATCATATTATAATAATGAATGTGAAAACACAAAAGTGGGCAGGAAGAAAAGACCAAATGCCAGGAATAAATGCCGCCTCCTCTCTGCATCCAGTCTCTTTATGATCAGCACCAGCACTGATGCCACATTTTTTCAATATGATCAGAATATAGATGTGAATTAAGCTCACCCACAGTGCATTCACATAGTGAACATCTGCTCGAATTTTTAACCACTATATTCTGCATGCACAGGGAAATGTGATGGTAATGACTTCCACCTCTGCGGCAAGACAATCAAACGCTGTTAATTAGTTCTGGCACGATAGTACTCTCAATCAGGAGAAATTCTCTGCAGCTATGAGCTGTGATGGAGAAAGTCCTGGTGTGCATCTGTGTGTACATGTGTTTGTGTGTGTGTGTGACAGTCCTCATTATTTTGTTAGATGGTGATTATGACAATTATTAACCGTGATTATAAACCTTGGTGATTTTGTCTTGCAGTGTTAGCAGCTTATATCAACCACCTCAGATATTTCAGATTGAATTATTTATTTCATTATAATTAATGTAGCTTGAAAAGGTTGATGAGAAAGGATAGCCTGAGAGTGGAAGCAGGGTTTCTCACATTAACCTGAGTAGCCTGCCTGCCACTGAGATGACGGCACTGTCATTGTGACGTAAAAACCATAATTTCCAAGACAAAGCAACGCCAAGGCGTCAAATGTAGCTCTGGCCTGCTCTCTACACAGCTAGGATTCATTTTCGAAAGGATTTGAGAGGAATTAAGGCAACAAATGCCTCAATTCCCTGTCCGTCACAATCTGGGTGACAGACTGAGACATTTCTCTTTGTTCGAAAAACAAAGTGAAGCAGGGCAGAGGCAGAGCTAAATGAAAGAGTGATATTTTGCTGTGTGTGACAGCATAGAGAGAGAGATTGGGAGACAGTGGGAGGGATGGCAGGAGTGTGCATGATTGAGATAAGCGACAGATAGATGGGGAGCCAAGCAGAAGTTCTCTCCCACACACTGGGATTCCAGCGATACCTCCCACAGAAACGGTGGAGCACACTGCAGTTGCACTGTCGCGCAAGGACAACTGAAGGACACAGAGAGGGGGAGAAAGAGAGAGAGGATGGCTGTACCTGCGTGGAAAAGAGCATTCAAACTGAGCAAGCGAGAGTCAAAGACAGCCTTTTTCCTGTGTTGAATGATAGTACTGCAGCTCATGCCCTCCATCATGAAAACCTATTATTGCTGCTCATTTTATAGCATAAATTGAAAAGTAATGCCATCTTCTTTTTGAAGAAGTGACCAAAAGCCCCTTACCCTAGCTTTTGAATCAGTTCTACTGTACATAGTGATGGTTTCTGTGGTTGGTGATGTCTCATGAATACAATTTTGTGTGCCACACTACAAGGGAAACAAAACAATGGAAACTACTCTTGAGAACCGATTTATCAAACAAGTACTTCACTGTAGGTGTGGTGATGTTGGACCTTTCTTCCAAATGGAGAGCCTTCAGTTCTTAGAGGGATTAAAAGGGCTGGCGTGTGCCTTAGTAAGGCTTAAATTGGCTCAGACCTTGATGTTAAAAGAAATATACTTCTAATTGGTAATTCTACATGACATTATTCGTCTTTGCAGCTGCATTTTCTAATTGGGTTTCATATGCTTCAGTGTTGAGCCTTATTTTAAATGTTTGTCCATCTTCATGCGTTTTCTCAGAAGCCAATGCAACTTTGCTAATCTGAATTACATTGACTGCATAGCTTTGTCCATCATATATTGATTAGATGTCTGTGTTTCACATAAACAAGGTTCTGTGAACTAAATACTCCCTAATTCTGTCTAAACATGGCATCTATGTCACGATCAATTGTTGTCTTTCTGAGCGCTAATCTTCCTCAACACCTGCATTCTCCTTACCCTTTCCTGCATCGCTCTAATGACTAAACTGTTAAGTGGCCAAGTGATGGTGAGACACTGTATCGGGTTCACTGCTCAAGCAACTCTCTTTCTTTCCACTATTATTAGCCATGCTGGCAGTGTGGCTGTAAGGATGGCAATGTCACTCAGTCAGTCAGTCAGTTGGTCTGTCAGGCCAACACGTTACTCCAGAAATATCTCGACAAGTATTGGATGGATTGCCATGAAATTTGGTAGAGACATTCATTGGCCCAGAGGACATATTCCCATGCCTGCAGGTGTTAACATTCGCTTCCAAATTAAATGGCATATTTAGCTTCTTTAAGTATTTCCTGTTGAAACACAGGATGTTGGGGCAGGATTCAGTAAGGGATCAGCCAAGATTTAGCGATTAAGTGACAGATTTCAGCAAGTTGTGACATATAGGTGGCAAAACATGGAGGTTTCAATGTCATGTGTCTTTAATGAACTCATTGGCAAATGTGATAACGTTAGCATTCGGTCCAAGTGTTTCAGTGGACCTGACAGTTGGGCCAAGTCTAACAATGTAGAGCTGAGCCTGAAAAGTTGTGTTTTAGATGTCCTAAAATGGCCACAGACAATAACTATTTTTATCCACATTAGCATGTGGCCTTTCCTCTGGTGCCATGTCTCGACCCATCGTCCTTCCCCATTGCCTTCTCTCAGCACCACTATCTATGCTCCTTCTTGCCTTCCTTGGTAACCGTATCTATGCAGCAAGGTGTGGTCAAGGCCACAGGGGATGCTCTGTGACTTGCACAGAGGTTGGCATTTTTGATCCAGGATCACATTTGACTGCGGACTACAAAGTTCAGTGGTTTTTGCCTGGCACACACCAGTAAGCAAGTTAATTGCATCTCAGTGGCCTTTATTCTGTGGAGCTGGCCATGAATAAGTCAGCAGCCTACCGTTGGTAAACGTCCTAATGAGGTGGTGGCTGCTGGTTCGCGCTCCACTCAGGCTTTCCACCTTGTGGTAGAACAGGCTGAAGACGCTGGCCACACTGGCCCTTGGCTTTGCTCCCTCCTGCTGAACTTAGTCCAGGAGGCGACCGGTTCTGATTGGGAAGGATGGGTCCCGTGGTTAAAGGGCTTAGAAATCCCCATCACTCCACTCACCGTCCTTCTCCTCACCTAGTGAATCTGGGTCAGACCTTGTGTGATGGACAGTCTGCCATTATCACCACTCAGACACACAAAAGGAAATGGCCAAGGGCTGGAAAGTGCTGGAAGGGTGGAGACGAGTGGTTGATTGAGAGGAAGAGTGCTTTCCTCCTGTTCTCTCTCTGGCAGGGCAAAAGGATTGGGCATTCCACCCATGGGTGTCTGGTCCTGCCTCCCTTTGACACATTCACACTCACATGTGACTGACAGTGGAGGAGTAGATGCAGACATGCACACATGCAATAAGATCACAGCTCCAAGCTAGGGGAGTTTGAAAAGCAGTGAGTGTGTGATGTCTTTTCTTTCGTGTTGGACTGTTGGAACCCGGTCTTCTTGGGGTTTAGTAAGTGCGGGGTCTCATTTGTTCTCACTCTAACAGCCTTGACTTGTAGTGATTCTGTGGTTCACCACACGGGCAGTCATCATCGTGATGTTAAGATGACAAGGGCACGCACCCCCACTCCATTTCTAGACTGTCAACAGATGACAGGGGTCGCACTCAGACCGAGCCTCTTTGTTTCCCTCAATTCTTTCTCTCACTGTTCAGATCTTCATCCTTTTTAATTTCTCAAATCTGTCACACTCACATTTACAACTCTTTCTTTAGATTCTTTCTCCATCTCTTTTCAGCCATGTTGAATGTCTTGCCTTTTAACCAGCCTCTGTTCCCTTCACTCAGTCATTATTAACACTCGGCACACTCTGCATGCTCCCTAATTTGTTCTGCCAGTGACACCGATGTGCAGTCAGATAGAAGAGGTAGAAGTGACAAACAAAGCAAATATCAAGCCTTTCCTGTGACCTGAAGAATTGGTAGCTTATTATACCTGCTTCACTGTTCCAGATGAAAGAGCACACTCTCACGTAGACACACACTGTTGCTGTTTACTTCCATATTCCTGAGGATGCTCTAATCACATGCATTAATCTCTTAGGTGTCAGCTCCATGGCAATAGCTTCCCTGCAGAAACCTGGGGATCAGATCTCCTGTTTGATATTCAGTCAGGTGAGCATGTCTATCAGGGTACAGCAGAGTCCAATGGAGTTTATGGAGACAGACGAGGAATCTTGTGAGAGAGAGAAGATTAATCAGGATAGATAGCAGCATTTGATTGGAGTCCATTAAATCTGACTCGATGAAGGTCGAGATGGCCAAAGAACGATGAACTTTGAAAGCTGCTAGAGATTTTCTCACGTTAAAGTGTACAAAACATGACCTTCTTGCAACCTTATTCTGGCCTTTTAGGGATTCAGTGTAAGAAAGTGACCATTCTTTGTGCTCTCATTGTGTGCTTCAAACAGGCAAACATCCTAAAATCCTTTCATTTTAAAGGATTTCTAAGGCATTGTTTTGTTAAACAGAATGAATGACAGAAATCTGCTTTACTGTTTCAGTTTGGACCAGTGACATTGGGTTTGTTTTGCAACTCAAACACCATTTATATCACATCGAGAACACCAGTGCCCCTCTTACACTGCACAGACTCAATATGGGTGGTTAGGCGGAGTGCAAATGATTATCTTGATTCCGGGGCTAGGCTAAGGCTGAATGCAGGGTTTAGGTAAAGGATAGGAGTTCCTCTTGGATCTGTCAGGCTTAAAGTAATAAATCCACACATCACCCTTGACAGAGGCCAGGATTACCGAGGTTATTGTTAACTGTTACCTGTTAACAAGGGAGTTTACTTTGATTTCCTTTTCTGTTTAGAAATAACAGTAGGCTTCAGTTGTGTACCTGTATAAAATAATTCACATCACTTTGTTCACGACACTTAAAGATTAAAATCATGATGAATGTACATGAACTTATTCTGAGACAGAATATCTGAGACAGTAGCTGTAGATCTCCCTTGGGACACAACAACACCCTAGTTATCTGGTGTATGTTACTGTGCCACTTTGCATTGCTCAGGGTATCTGCTGATACCGATTCCCAATGAAATACCAATAACTTATTGTATACAAATTTAATATGTGTATATCATTGGAATTAATGTATGTAAGATACCAGGAGGCCAGGGATTGCTGTGGAGCACAGTAGGTGGCCTGCCATGACTTCATTAATGTAACTGATAGCGGAAACAGTGCTTTTTACAATGGCATTCATGAAAAACCTTTATGTTTTAAAGTATATTTTGGGCCATGTTAAGCCTTTATTACAGACAATGGATAGACGACATGAAATGAGGGAGAAAGGGATGCAATAAGGATCCCTGGCTGGACTTTAACCGAGGACTTTGCAGTTCATGCAGATCATGTAAACATAAAACCACAACAACTTGTGATGGTCAACGTGTGCAGCTCGTGTTTTCTTGTACATGTGTCAGTAGAGATTGTTGATGGTGAAGACATCGTAGTGTAAATTGAAGAATGGTTCAGCACTTTTCTTTTCAAAGACACGGTCTGATAATGTATCTCATAAATATCTAGTCTTCCAGTGGTGCTACGATCATCAATAACAGATGAAATCATATGCTCAAAGGTGCCCTGTGGTGTCCTTGAAAACAAACAAAGTTTCTAGTTACATTTCGTGTCACTCACCAAAACACATTTTGTGTATCCCTGAGTTCTGACAAACACGTCAAATGCATTTTCTTCCTCATTCCGCGTTTGAAAGCTGTTTTTTCTCAAAAGTTTGAAACTTGCATGTGTGCTACACCCATGCAGTCTTCTTCTTCTCTGCCAGATCGCTTTGTTTCCTGATATTTTACCACCACACACTGTTACCATTGGCTGGTATGTGTATCGCCTCCTCGTACACATGCACCAGAGAAACAAAACAGGGACCTACACATAAGAACATTGCTCCACAGGGAACCTTTAACTAAGAATCAATTAACAGTAGTCTCCCCAGGTGGAAAATGACAGCAGTAGTAATATTTGGCTATAACCCTGCCAGTCCTATTGGTGTGCCGAATCTATCGTATTGTATTGTATTATCGTGTTGTCACAGTATTAATATGACAACAAAATTCGCAATAACCTCTTTCTCTGACTGTCTGTAGCCATCAGAGGGCACTGTGAAGGCTGCAGTGAAAAAGGCAGACCGTTTTTCCAGTGAAATATTGTTGTGTTTTGGATTTTGTCCATTTTGTTACAGAAAACAAAACTGCAGCACTGAAATCTGAAAACTTTTTGTTAGCTCTTAATTGCAAGCTGCACTCTACTGCAGTGAGACTATGCAGATTTTGCTCCCAGATGGCTGTACTTTCAGCCAGCCACCAGCTCAAGAGACAGACTCTCCGCCCACACTCATGGCTTTCTGCAACAGCAGACCTGACCTGGCCAGTCCACACACACACACACACACACACACACGCACACACACACACACACACACACACACACACACACACACACACACACACACAC
>JAVQJF010018645.1:0-18425 GCA_036023855.1 Gadopsis marmoratus | reverse complement strand
TCCTCTGACCCGGTTCCACTGGTATAAATAGATGGGGGTTCCCGGGGGAAGAGACCAAGTGGGAGGTAGTGACAGGGGTGTTTTTCTGCTGGGAGAAATGGCTGTAGAAAAGCCCTTTTATTTAAGGAGACATAGTTTAAAATTAACTTAGAGATAGTTTTAGGTAATATTATAGTAAATGGGAGGGTGTCTATACTTGTAGGGTTTGAGTAACAGATAATTGATCGTCTCTGAGAGTGGGTGAGTCCACCTTAATATAAGGGAGAAGGCTGGAGCTCCAGGGGGAGTCAGTGACAGGGAAAAGAGGAGAGAGGTTGCAGTGCCTGTTAGTCACCGAGCCAAAAGGGGCCAGGGATTTGGTACCGTATGTCATCCATTTTTGTGTTTGTTTTGCCAATCATTGACGGAGGCACTGTAAATATCTGCCGGGACCTTCCATGATGAACTAAATAAATACACATGGTCGGTAAATCTTGCCCGAGACCCCTTCTTTCACTTGCCTGGCTGATCGGCCAACCTTGACAATGCTCTCTTCCCGTTACCATCATTCATTTTACATTTAAAAATGTTCATCTGGTCCAATTTCAGCACACTGGCTCCTGGTCAGTTTCAATTCACTTGCTGCCATCTCTTATAATTAGGCCTTGCATTAACCATGCCTCCCAAAAGAGTCTGCCTTCCCCTTCCCACCACCTCATCTGCACAGGAAGCATTTGCTGCTCTTCAAAGTCTGCCCCAGACCTCGCTCTACATTCACAAGCACTTTCAAATGAGATCAGAGCATTTGATATTTAGATTCTTGACGATATTAACTTCTCCGCTTCACCCATCCCTCCCTCTCTACAACGCCAGTGGTGGATCCCTAAGTGGGTTGGTTGCCTCCGGGCGGCGGAATCCATGCTTGGCCCAAATTAAATTCCTGGGCCGCAGATGACTTTGCTGACCTTCTGGCTTCCTGAGTTCAGTGGAAATGATTGCAGCATGCGGCCAGTGATAATTAACCACCTTCAAAGTACTCTGCTATCCACATCAAACCCTGTGCAAATCACGAGGGGAACACAGCATCTCTTTGGACCTATGTGGCTTAATATCCCATAGCCTGTACAAAGAGGTGATGACCAAAGATATGCCTGAGATATGAGAGAAATGTCTTCTGTTTTATAGAATGCTATCCCCGACAGTATCACTCTCATCTTATTTTTTATTGGGAGCGAATCGACATCATATATTCATGAAACTCCTTGCTCCATAATTAAATAACCTTTAAATATATTCACACAATGTGATATGCTTTTACAACCTGTGGAGACACATCTGCCTCCTGATTATTTATGCACTACAACCATTGTGTGATTTCAACCACATACCAACCTGAGAGAGTCTGAAAGGCTGTGTTGCATAGTCCTTAGGAAACTAAAACCAGATCAACAATAGCGGAAGTGTTATATGGGGGGGTTTGGGTACGATGCACCGCAACCGTCTGAATGGGAGTGAAATTAAATACGAGACAGCAGTCATCCCAGTCATCTCGCAAATACAGCCTCCTTTTACTGTAACAAGCAAACTAACAAAATGTTATTGGTGTGTTCTGTATATAAGGTAGGGTAGAATTTCTTAGCAGTACATAAAAATTCATACAGTAAGTGTCTGAATATGGATGAATGGATTACCCAGTGCAGTTACACTTGCCCATTATAAGACAATGAACTTCCTAGCCACTGTGCATGGCTACTGACCGTAGTTGTTATAGGTTTGATGCTGCTGACTGAAACTCCAGTGTCTGAACTTCTGAGATGGCCGAGGTCCTATCACAATAGAGCCAGATCACCAATCCAATGTGTTCTGTGGGAATCTTGGATTAAGAGTTGCACCTCATTTACACTTTAACTTGACATTTGTTTCTCCTCATCCAGATCAGAGGTCGCAAATGTACTGAACTCTATTAATTTCCAACTTTTGACGTATAATGTACATACAACATCTGCCACTTCAGACTAGTTCACCTAAAGCCTTTCAAGAATGGCGATCGAAACAGCTCTATCATGACTATCACCGCTGTGAGAGCCAAAAGCCCAAATCCTGCCAAACTGCTTCTCTGCTGACATATGAATAACAAAACAATGTCCGACATGCTCCACTTCACAAACAGTTTACATGTTTACCTGAATGTGGCCTTGAGGATCTGTCCGGCGGTGCTCTCTTTGGTGTGGTTGTTGTATCCGTAGAAGAGGTCTCCGAACACAGTCTGGTTAGCAGGGATGTCCACTGCCTCCCCACAGTCTATTCCCTCGGTGCAGGCCTCAGACAAGGGCAGGCAAGACCTCCCATCTGGACCACGCTTGTAATCCTCGATACACCTAAAGTGACAGGGTTTAAGTCATTTAGTTGATTTATTTTCTTCTTTCCATCCTTCCTTCCCCGAGAACTGTGATATAAATGTACTTAATTACCTATTGTTCCTCAATTGTCTGCTTGTTTTCTTTATATGCTCTTGCATTTCCCGAAATCCTTTTACCACAGTTTCTTTTAAGGTCGAGAAAAGAATTAGTACGCAGACAGCAAAACAGGAGCATTTTCAGGTTAAAGTAAATTATGGTTTTAATTTTTTTTAAATAAAGAGTGCTGGTTATACTGCCAATTTTAAAAAACTGTTTAAATAGCCAACCATTCGAGTGGAAATTGCTCTCTCTTGTCAAGTTTAATGATAACGGAGGAAAACAGGATCAATAATATGTCCGTCTCTCATCTCCACAGCCAAACTGTATTTGTATCTCCTGCTTTGACCAGTCGACCGCAAGGACAATGCTGAGACACTGCTATGAATTTCAACTTGACACCTTATGTGATTTTAGAATATTACTACTGTTTTGGTGCAAAATAAACAATAATGAGAGCCATGCACAGTAGGGCGCATTATTCTATAGTTCTGATAGTTAGATAGAAGTTAGTTCAAATCGCCTTCATATCAGTGTAGGAAAAACAATCGGCGATCATCCTTTCAGTCGTTGATATACGATTGTCACATGATGATCGTCAATCAGCACAAGCATAGCTACTACTGTAACATTTAGAAGACTGTCGGCAGTCAGAAATGTTGATTTAAACCATGTGATTGAACGGTTATTCCATTGCATTTTCAATGGATTCAAAATATGCACAAATCGGCAAAATCCATTCTAATCAACTGGCACAAAATCCATCTCAGCAAATGAGTCAGAATCCAAACACTGCGAGTCCACTCCAGACTCTTTTGTATTGAAGCTGTTTTGACATATCTGTGAATAAAATGCTCTGTGAAAGGAATGAAAAGGGAGGCAAAGTAGAGAGAGAAAAATAGGGATGGAGAGATAAAAAGAAAGATTATCTGTCAGGGGTTTACACTGAGAGAAGCTCTCTCCTGGATGCCAAATGTCGCCAAGCTAATGCCAGGCTCCGGTGGGACCAGCAGAGGATTAGCCGTGACAAAATGCTGGAGCTGAGAATGAAATGAAACATGATGTTTAATGTAAATATGGCAGCAAACAACACGAACAACAGGTTGTTGTGTTCAATTAGAAAACTGCTGTTTACACGATCTGGTGATGTTTTCACAGCGGTGATAACTAAAAATCATTTTATTGAGTTTTCCCCCGCAACTCTTTTAAAACGCAAAAAAACTGGACCACAGCAGATTTCCACGTTCATGCAGTACATAGACGTACATGCTGGTGATGATACCGCTGTATGTGCAACAGGAACATCTCTTGCCTTTGGACCACATTTAGATGAAAGCTCTGCACACCACACAGGTATTTTTATTTATTCTGGGCGATTAGAACTCGGCCAAGATTGAAGTTAGGTGGCACGATGATTATAGTTAAGTGAGATCACCAGACACCAATGATAATAGGTGGAGCATAACAAACCGTAGGGTGAGGACGATGTCAGTCTCTGTCTCATAAGTCAAAACGTCGGTGGGCCTTTGCCGTGGCTGTGCATAGGAATTTTGGAACGGAGCCGCCGTTATGTTGTTAGTACCACGTGTCCTTTTCTCAGTACCACAAATAAAAATATCTGCAGTGAAAAAGGATGGTTATATCTTCAGACCATTAATACAACATGACTCATAGTAATATTATATAGTATATTGTATAGTAGTAGTATACTAGTATTTTGCAGTACATTATTCCAGTCCTTACCTTTATGTGTTATTTTATTTTTTATGTTATCAGGTAAAGACCTGAGTCATAATGGTTGGTTCAAAACCTGTAACCTATTAAAGAAACCAGGAGTTCTGTAGAATATTATGACTGACAATATCTTATTATATAATAATATCTTATTAAAACAAGGGATATACAGTATTGTGGGTCCCAGGTCAAAAAGTAGTATACTTTAGTGTATTAGAAATGTAATTTAAATATACAAAAGGTTATTAGAAGTGTATTTCCTTATTGTGCTTAACTTGAAGAATGTTTAAGACAAAATAGAGGTCATCAAGTTCAATTTCAATATATATAAAAAAAATACTAATTCAGCAATACTTAAAGTGGTACTTTAGTGTTTGTTTTTTGTCAATTTTTTTATTCTCCATAAATGTGCTGAATTGCAAATATTTAGTGGTAATTTATTGTACTTATGAAAAGTATATTAGTATGCTTTAATAAAAGGTACTTTTACTTAATAGATTATTATATTATCAGGATTTCTGGTTCTTTCTCAATATGCTTTATTCAGTAGGCTTTATATGGACTAATACAGGAATGTAGGTAAAGTAAATAAGCTGCCATTACTGCAGTGGCATCTCACTTGACATCTTTAATGCTGTAAGTGTATGTAAAAAAAGTTTGAGTTTTGAACTTTGCAAAGACATATTTTGAACAAAAGGGGTTCATATTTCACCCCAGCATTAGCTAAGGAATATGACCAAGGGAGATCTGTAGAAGCTGCTTCAGATAAAAAGGAATATATTCATCATAGCCAAAATGTTATTGAATGTTGTTACATGTGAGCTACTCAAATCTACCCCAGCTTGCAGATGGCTTTACTTGTAAATCACCAAAATCACACATTTGTTATTGAACCATTCCATCTCCATAAAATGCAAATGTGACGTATGAAACCATTCTCTTTAATGGTTTCCTGGCCACAAAAAATGACTTGTTTTACTTTTATAGTCACCTTTGTTTAGATATGTATCGAGTTATGTATTTCATCTACTTACAATGCAAGAAATCATGGACTGAAGTTTTGGCAAATATTCAAATGATGGCAAATTAATTGGGACAACTAATGCTGGCCACACCGCCGACCTGAGCAGCATGTGACGACTACGTCACTGAACTGCTACATCTGGCACACATGTGGTGCCCACACAGAGAGCATTCCTGCTGCGTCGCTGCATTGAGGTTGCCTTTGAAAATGGCCATCAGTAATCGAGTGTTTCATTTCATGATTTCAATTTAGATTTGGTTTGGACAGAAAAGAGCCTTGTGCTCAATTGAAACTTCGTAACTTGTAAATCAAAATTTTCCAAGTCTGACCTATTCTACAGATATCGATGATGAAGTGTGTGCTGTGGCTGGTTTGATGTCAACATGACCATCAACAGATATTTTTCATTGTGTAGTTCTGCTGAGAACCACGCGTCGCACGGGAAAAAATGGGCGAGATGCCAAACCTTTAGATGAGCCGCATCTCATGCACCTGTTGACATGGGAGCTGAAATGAAAAGCAAGAGGCTCTGCAACACACACCTGCTGCTAAGGTAGGCAGCGTGGCCTGGCCATAAGTTACTAGACAAAACTAACATGTATCCTGTGGGGGTTGGGCAAAAGGTAGTAAAGTTAATGTTATTTTACTGCAAAGCTTGCGTCATAACAAATGCCAGAGTAGTGTTTTAAGACTAGTGAATAGCATTCACATAGACGTCATGTGTCAGAGGCGGAGATGGCTGACCATGAGCAGTCCAACCATGGAAACCATAAAGTTAAACTGCTTGGTTTTTCTCTGTGCCACTGGAGTAATAAAAGGTGCCCCAACTTAAGAATTAACTGAAAGAAGCAGGAGGTAAAATGCACTGTCTACTTATCTCCTGTGTAAAAGGACAAAAAATTAATTGTTATAGTATATATGAACTAACTGGTTCAAACCTAGTCCACTGTCAAACAGTTGGCAGATGTAAAGGGTCACTATTTCAACCTCCATCATGATCTCATTATCCTCCACATCCACTTTTTCTGGGGACAACTAACTTTGTTGCTTTGAGTAACACACCGTCAGTTATCCTCCATGAAGGAGAAGCCTGATTTAAGAAGTAATGCTAGCTGTCCACAGCCACCTCTTCCAAAACCGTTCCTCTAAGTACCTGTCAGCAGGGACAATGGACGTCAGTCAGAGTAGAGGGCGTTGAGAGGAAGCCAGTCTATACACCGATCAGCCATAACTTTATGACCACTGACAGGTGAGGTGAAGAACACTGATTATCTGGTTAACATGGCACCTGCCAGTGAAGGGGGGGGTATATTAGTCAGCAAGTGACCATTTTGTCCTCCAAGTTGATGTGTTTAAGCAGGAAATATGGACCAGCATAAGGATGTGAGCGACTTTGACAAGGAACCAAACTCATGGCTGGACGTCCGGGTCAGAGCACCTCCAACACTGCAGCTCTTGTGGGGCTGTTTCCGGTCTGCAGTGGTCAGTACCCACCAAAAGTGCTCCAAGGACGGGTAAACCGGTGAACCAGCGACAGGGTCATGGAGGACCAAGGCTCGATGTGCGTGGAGAGCGAAGGCTGGCCCGCTCTTCCAACAGAAGAGCTTCTGTAGCTCAAACTTCTGAAAAGGTTCATGCTGGTTCTGATAGAAAGGTGTCGGAACACAGAGCTTCGCAGTTTGTTGCATATGGGCTGCGTAACCACAGACCGGTCAGGGTGCCCGTGCTGTCATGTTTCGGCTGATCGGTGCACAATGACATCATCACTAAATGCTGGGCAACATTCATTGGTTTTTGTGTTCATTTGAATGGATTTATATCTCATTTATTGACAACATTTTACGTCACTTTTAAACACTACAACAGAGAGCAAACATGTATGTCAAAGCAGCCACAGCAATTACACAGTCAAGAACAATAAAATCAGGCATGGAAACTGACAGTTCCCTGAGCGAGCGGGAGAACTGGCCCATGACCAGTTCATCATAGTTCATAATAAAGCAGGGCAGCGAGGACGCAGCCATGCAGCCGACAAGTGTACACGCAAATCTACTGATGCACAGTCAACCTGCTCTGGACCCGAGACATCTGTCACTCATTTGTCATTGTTCACTGACCTCCAGTCAGCAGTGCAGTTCATCCACTTCACTGACTACACAGCTACCTTCGATCCATCCTACCAGCCTGAACGCCACAGACTGCTCCACCTAGTATAACCTCATCACGCAGCTAAAGAGAGTGAATTGTAGCTTAAAATAGAGATGGTTCGCAATATGACACCATTAATAATACTGCAACTTTTGCTAACCAATATCATAGATATTCATCGGTCTGTCTTCTCCTGCTGGGGACGAGGTGTATACTCTGGGAACTCACAAGCCTGTTAAATCAGCTCCTGTATCGTTTGTACTATAGTTAACTCCAAATGAAGTGGCAAAAAACCATGAGTTGTTTGCAATGAAAGCAATGGAGACAGCAATTAATTGCAGTTATATCATGTACTCTAGCCATAGCTGACTGGATTGAACTCTCTCTATGAGAATGACTGACAGAATGATCAGTACCAAGAATTACACATAAAGATGATATGACATTCATAACAGACAAAAAACACACCACAGATGTACACCACACATATACAATGTAATATACACACACACCTGATGTTTTTTTAAGGCCTGATTTTAGGGGATGCTGCAGCCTTCTTAGCACCCCTACATCCCACCTCCATGCTTGTCAGTTATAACGAAGAAGACCAACCACCACAACTTTTCCCCCGTACGCTACCAAAGCTCCTAAGGGAGCTTTCTGACTAATAGTCTGTTTGCTTTGTCCAAACCAGTGTGACAATGATGCATTTCTTATTTGAATTCAACAGGCTAGTTTAGGCTTGGCTCTGCCCTAAACAAGTGAATGTATTTGATTTATTTCTAAGGAATTTAGTGGGTAAATAGAAAATCTACTTCCACAGTACACGGATCTCTGTATTGAATCACAATGGTGGACGTGAGCAGGGAGCGAATTTACCACACACACCAAACACCAGATGCTGGCAAAATTTGTCTTTAATGGATCATTCTTAAGGGTCACTCGCCATACTGGTTGGAAGTACGATTGATAGCCTTGCTTATATGGCTCTGTGGCAAGACTCATGAGGAATTCAAGCACTGATACACACTCTACTGCATTTAGAACAAAGCATATATCATATGGTATCGATATGAAATGTCACAGAGTGACATATTTAAATAATATATACCATATTAACTACTTAACAAGCACAAGCTTTGTAATGCTCTTATATCTCCGCTACATAACTTATGTATGGATATATGAAAGTAGGTGAAGGTGAGTGAGGTAGGCTAAGACTTGATAATTATCACATGGTACAGTGTCGTAATACATGAGAATCTTCATTATAACTGTCAGCAATCTGTAACTACAAAGGAGTGCCCAATTAACCAGGAATCAGTTAGCCATTTGTGTTAAGTTGGTGGTGCAGGACAAATATAAAACATACTTGCTTTTATTTCAAGTTTTAATTTTGAACTTCATATATATAACATACTATATTATAGTATCTAACATGACATTTCCAATGAACCCTTGACCAGAGCAGCCAATAACCTCAGTTCTACCATTAGAAAGATATTATATACCATGACACAAAAGTGAAGTCAACCTAAGTTTACAGTTGTATGACTAAATTTTAGCATCCCGAGATAGATTAATGTTTTATGCTGCATCCTACACAGCTTCCACTGTTTCCACCATTCCATGTTGTTATGCAATTAGTCATTAAGAGTAAAACTGGTTACATCATGAGTGATTTTTGCATAACTGGTCCAGTTCAGCGAGTGTTTCTATGCTGCTATTCCTGCACATTATTTGTACTTGTACAATGATGACTCTTGCCAATAACTGACAACTCTATTTATATTTGTTATGAAATCCAAGCATTGGCAAGTTACTACTTTCATGTCAGTGGTTGCAGTTATGGGGACACATCAGTTGTGCTTGTTAAGTGTTTTGCAGTCAAGATAGTTCATTTGTAAAATCCAGTATTTTACCCATGAGTATTAATATAATGATATATGGGCTGATATGGGATTGTGTTGCCATGAAAGGTCTTGCTGAACCCATTATCTTTCTGGTATTGGGGAAAATAAATGCTCTGGCTTGTTTGTATTCCTTTGAACCAGTCACAATCGTTTTGGGCTGCGCCAAGCCCAGGATGCACCGTCTGTGCCCTTGCAAAAAAGATAGTTGTAGCGCAAGAGGAGGGGAATTCCAACTGAAATAGACAGCCAATGGCAGGCTTATACACACAGCCTACTTCCTGTGAGCCAGACTAGGCTCAACATACATAACAGGGTTATGAAATAAAATAATGATAGTAATTTAAAATATAAACCAGTGAATCTGTTCTTTCTTACCCACAGAACATCTGGATGTTGTAGAGTGTCGGGTCATCCTCTAAGGGAGCCAGCTGCTGGAGACACAGCTGCTCACATCCTCCATTGAAACCATCGGAGCAGTCGATGCCAATGTGGTGGTCGTAGCATCCGGTCCCATCCTTCATAGGACTCAACCCTGGAGGGCACTGTGGGAGGAAAAGTGTTTTTAAATGACTAATGTTTGCAATTACAGATTTTTGCTTCATTTAGGGACACATTCTTAGAGCTGCCTAAACAGTGAGAAGCTGCCACATTAACACTAATCCCAGATGGGACAGGTAAACAGACCTGATAACATCTGTGCCACAGTCGGATTTCTGTTCCCATTAGTGCAGCCTGTGTGAGTACTGAGCTTAGTCTGTAAAGCTGCACATAGCAAGATGTTTCATGTAAAAATCTCATATTACTAGCCTAAATAACAGCAGGAGGCTGCAACAGAAAGAGCAATGGTGCAGGCTCTTATCAACGGTGAAACAAAGTTCACAAGAAGTGAAAAACAAACTGTCTGAAACCCAAAGATTTCTTTCGATTACCAAAATATATATCCACACTAGTAAATGAATCAATGACCCAATTAACAGAATACTAATAATGAAAATGTCAGGAACGGTGGGGTGCGGAGGAGGGAAGGAGGGACCCAAACGCAGATAGCTGGAAATCATAAAGTTCTTTAATGAAGGCACAACTGAAAAGCACTTACAGGAGGTAAGGCGACCAGGGCGCAAACGCCAAAGGGCAGGGAAACCGGGGACCATCCACACCAGCGACGCCGACAGATACATAGACAATGACCAAGGAGCTGAACACACTTACATACGCGGGACACTAACGAGGGATGAACAACAGGCGAACACAGGGGAACAGGTGAAAACGCTTTAACAATCAGGGAGACACGAGGGCGGCTGAGACAGGACACAAACTGAAACACAGGAGAACTAAGGCAATAATTCACACAACAGAGAAAGCGCGAGACAGGCAACAGAAAACAGGAACACAACCAATCACACAGACGTGGGGCGTGGCAGAATATGGTAATCCATTAATCATTTAAGTCATTAATCAAGTGAGCAAAGCTGGTTTCAGATTAGCCCATAACACCTGTTCATATAGAGCAGGTCAAGATGTGTAGCCTTCCTTTAATTCTCACAGGCCGTGCACGTGATGGACATGGGGCCCAGTCTTGCAGCGAAAGGAGGGGTCAAACCTGGTCCCCCAGACCAGGGAAAGAAAACAAGCTCACAAGGGACAAACAGGAACATCCGTGCATCGCATTTGCAACACGCAGTGCAACGTTATTTTCGGTTGAAGATATGGCATATTTTCTAATTTCACTGATCAATTTTTCCGAGCAATACTTCCATTGTACTTGACATGTATTATATCTGTCACGTGTCACAATGTCTTTCTACACATCAAGGCTAAGAGTCTCCAACCATGCTAGCATCTCTGTGAGGATATACTAAAAGCTAAGAAAGATTCCTGAGCCTGATGGGAGAGACGTTAGTTTTGTAGGTATTTAGTCATAAAAAACAAATAAAATGTTTGACGTGACGTTAGATAGAAAAGGGACAACTAAAGTGAGTACAATTTATCCTGTTGGGAACACGACTGTCTGTACCAAATTCCGTGGCAATCCATCCAATAGCTATTCTCATCAAAGCCACAAATGTCAACCTGCTAGTGGCACTGAAGGAAAAGTCAGGGGTTAATCACAGTTGCTAAGAATCCTCGTCTGGGCACCGTGGATATTTGCACAGAACTTCCAAAGTGCCATCCCTAGAGTGAACAAACAAACTCGCAGCGTGTGAGTCAAAAACTGGCAGATCAGTATCAGAAGAATTCTATTCTTACTCAGTGTGTTGTGGTATTGTTGCGTCTTGCAAGAACAGCGAATTGCTTCTGCTCCCGTTGAACTCATTAAACATTCAGCCACAGTAGGTAAATACTTGACTGCATAATCAATACCCAGTTTTAGCAAATGGAATTTTAAAGTTTTATCTGGTATATGTTACAAAGAAAAGAGCCTTTGCATAGCACCCCCACTTGATTATTTACTGTGACACAGGGGATGACGAGAACAGTGATGAAATGGCAGACAACCAGTGTCATCTATAATGAAACCCATTTAAAGGATTCTTGTTCTGGTGCGGGGGATGAGGCAATACTGCGGGTTTAAATTTCAATTTCCATACAATCCAGAGAGGACTGCCTTCATACTTGATGAGTGAAATGAAATCCTTTAGTCTCGAAATGTGTGAAACAGCAATGGGTGTCAAAGATTAACGTCAAGAAATTAATTAAAAAATACTAAATTATTACGTATTTAAATGGCGCCATGGATAACTTCTTAATTGAATTGCACTCTGTGCTGGGGTGAATTTACAAAAGAGCTGTGCGTCCTGACTTTCTACAGTCTTGTTCAGTATTTCCCAAGCAGGTTTTTCAGAGACATGTCAAGTCAAATTCACATTATGTTTTCTGTCAGCTATTACTTCAAAGGAAACTTTGATGGAGTGCATTTTAACAAGGCACTTCTACCTTCTAACAGCGACTAGGCAGCTGGTTTCCTCTAAGCACTGGAAGTTCAGCAGCTGCTTATTTTATTATTTAGCCCTGTATTCATCAGCAGGTCCAAGTGGCTGGTTTGGCTAATAAAGCTCACATGCTCGCTGTGGATTCCAGTCTACTTCATTTTTTGGAGGTAGAGTATACCTTTCTCTGTTAAAAGCCTAGTGTATGCTATTAAAAAAAGTAAAAAAACAAAACAATGTTTTCAGTGGAAATCTCTGCATTTACGATGTCAACGGGAACAACTTGTATTAAATACCAGAATCTCTATATATTTGTTTAAACGCATTAGAACTGGTAGGTCATGTAAATCTCACAGGATCTAGTACAATCTACACGTTTCCTGAGCCTGTTAAAGCCCAGTATTTATCCTGGATTATTCACACAAATGGATCTTCGGGTTAGTCCAGGCACAGCACAGGGGCAGCTGCTTCACAATCACTGTCTCATTCATCAGCTGTTTGGCTACCACCTGACTAGTTAGGTCCAGTCATATCAATGCAGGTGTAGAGCGTGGCCATTATCACCTGACACTTACACTCTATCACTATTCAGGTATGGTCAAGTTACACTTGTCTTACAAATATTCACTCCGTTAACCATTCACTTCTATAGTGTCTTGTAAGACCGACAAATTTAAGTGTACGTTTCCTGTTGGAGTTGGAGGCGGGGGTTGCAATCGGGGGTGCTTAGCAAGGTGGGGTGGGGGCAAAGCAGGGGTTGCCTTGAGGGGGAGGGAAGACTGGTCCATTGTGGGAAGGCCAATCTGTAGTTTCAAAGCAGTTCTGCAGGGCCACACTGGCCTCCCGAGTCCACCTCCTCATAGGAACATACTGAGGTGTTAACAAGACGAGGTTGTGGTCTACCAAGTGGAGGAAGGGCAGTTGCTCTGTATGTGTCTTTAGCATTTGCATACAAAAAGGTCCAATGTTCTAGTTTCCGAGAGCTCGTGCTCTTTGCGTTACAGGTAGTATTGAATATTTTAACACATCTGTAGCACAGAGTGTTTCAATCACAGGAACCCAGTGTAATAAATGGATGTGTGGATATGTGGTGCAGGTTGAGAAGGATTTGTATTGATGGGTCGCTGCACTGTAGCTTGCCAGCCACAGATAGCTGTAGTTATTGACTGCCATAATAGGCTTCCGACATGCTGGGATAGTGATAACTCTGGGCCGTTTTCCAGCTGTCCGTAGTATAATCATATCATTAAGAATATGCCCCCCGTCAGAGTCTATGTCCGTGGATTATTATCACTTGAGATTTTCACAAATCTGGTCTATAATCCTGGGTAAATCATTGCTAATCCTCTGTATAAAACCACTACCCAAGTGAACAGTTCCCAAGTCCATCAAAATGTTATCTGATTAAAAACATCTCCAGGTTGTTTGTTTGGAATGAGTCTGTGGCCGTGAAAGTTGAAATAGCTTGACTCAGCATGAAAAAAATCCAGATTAAAAGGTTTTAACAAAAGTATTGAAAGGTTTAGGTGGAAGGAGTGAGCGCAGGTGCTGTCTAATATGTTGACTCTGATTTATTTTCACATAAAAGAATGGGATATTTGAATTTATTAAGTCATTTTATATGTAGCAGTATCATATATACATACGCATGTACACACATGACATTTCAGAGCAAACGATAATTTGATGTCTTACAGCATTTTAAGACATATGAAAAGGTTGAGAACCTCGCTATAGACTTTACCACGATTCAATAAGTCCAGGTTGAGAGAAATGTGAACTTGTAAATCCTGCCTCCATTTCACAACTTCTACATTATTTAAAGCTCAAAAGCTCTGTGGGCTCTAAAAACGTAAGACATAACTTAATTAGTTACTTAGTTAGCGATATAAAATGCCAGGCTTTGAGGGTTCGATCGTGGGACAATGTCCACATATTTTTAAACGGACAAGCTTCTGTATCGTTCCTTGCAGCAAGTCAAAGTGTTACGCAGCGCAACTCAAAAGGCTTTGAGTGATTGCTGAAGAGAACAGTGTTCAGACAGGTACGCAGTCACCGACACGAGCAGAGAGCTTCATGGGTCTCAATTGTGGTCTTTCAACCTTTCGATCTCAGGTCACACGTTCACATTGTAAAGCCTTTGAGCAACTGACAGTGTTGTCAAAGGTAAGATGGTAAAAGAGTGGTCGCTTTCCACAGCTGAATCAGGTAGATATCCTTTAGGTAGATAATAATTTGTTGATGTTTTGGGTGGCCCAAAGGTTAGAAAGGTGGGCTCAAGACTTAAGCTCTTTTAGTGGCTTAACAAATATCCCTTACCAGATACAATATAATTACTATGGAAAATAGTGACTGTATTCATCAGTGTGTCCTAGTTAACCTTGTTAAAATCTGTAGCAACAAGTGCTACAACAAAACCGATGACAAAATACTTGCATGTGGTATTTACAGTATATATATCTGCAACTAACTGTAAAGGACATATTTCATCCCCAAATGATGCACAGGTCACTAGATAATGACCATCCACTGACACTATCTAAAGGGTCTTTGAAGGCAAAGTAATCACCATTTATCTCAGAGCATTTAATAACTGGACAGTGAGTGAGAGTACTGTCTACCCTGCTGTAGAAGAAGCTAGCAGTACAAAGCCTGCTCTGGAAAGCCCCTTAAACCACCATGCATTTTAATCCTGTTTCTTAATGGAGATAAATTCCTGCAGTGCTTCTGAGGCTTAAGGGAATCAGTACTGTGCTGTTGCCAAACAGCAACAAATCCCTGCAAGTGCAGTTGGGTAAGCTATGCACTTTTCAAATTTGTCCAATAGGCAGATCCATACAGAAGTACAGTGATTGAGAACTTAAACAGTAATGCGTTCAACTAGGAAAGTATTAATTCAAAGGGTCCTAATTAAGAAATTACAAAGGTTCTTGACTCATTAAACTCTCTTATGGAAAATACCACGTACAATTTAACAAATCACACGTACTGCTCTTGCTTTGAAATGCAGTTAAACAATTTTTGTGAATGTGTTAACAACCATAATAATAATACGTATTATGTTAAGATACTGATAGAGTGATTTTAGTCTGCAGTGGTTTTAGACTGGGAAGTAAATAAAGAATTATTTCAATATAATATATTTTACTTTTATTGTAACCTTTATACGTGTGTGGTATATTAAAACCTTTTTTGTGACTTTATGTTGACATCTCTCTTGGCTGTGTATTTTATATGTGCAGTGAAAAGGTCATCCAACTGCATAGCAGTGTCTTATTACGTTTCCATGTCTGTGCCTCCGAGAATGTTGTTTTATTTCATTTAGAGTCTGCTCTCACCACAAAAATGACAGCATTGGTTATTTGTTCAAGAGCCTTAAGCAACTTATGTTTACATTGACCTGACAAGGACCTCTTGTGGCTGTGTGAATAATGACTGTTGTCTCTCAGAGGCAAAGGGGGAAGTAGCATGGCATTGTTAAGGCCTATGTATTGTATGCTTCAAGCAAACTTGGCCACAATGTGTTGCCTAACCATGTCAAAAGGCAAAAGTTCTTATACTTGTTCTGAATGGCCACAGTTGAAGGCAGGGCGAAACACCTGCCAACATGCATCCTCCTGCATCCCTGATATCTCTCAAAGAAATCTGTGCCTTTGTAGTTTAGACATGCTGATTCGTACTTCACACAGTCTCACTTTGAAGGCATTTATGGTGTTGCACAGGAAAAGTGATGGAAGAACATGTGCATGGAAAGAAAAGAGGCTGCTTCAGAGAGCTCAAACCCTGCCTACTTTCACACATCTGACTGATCACTGTGTAAAGTGGGCGTGGTTGTCAGTTTGTCTGTTTCAGAACGTTACAAAACTGTTGGATACAGTCCACCCATTTGCCAGAACAGAGGGTTTTGATGCATACAGAGGCCTTTACAACACCTCTCTATGCCCCGAACAAACTAGCTCGTATGACGTGTCATCCGATCAGGTTGGAACATTGAAACCTCCTATAAACTATAAACGCTGTTGCCAGAGTAGAGGTTGGTAGTAGAGGTTTTGCTGTTATTGTTAAAAGTGGCCCACATGGCAGGAAAATGAGACTACGCTCCCTGGGGAAAATATTGCGCCAAACTCCCTTTAAGAAATATGACATTAAAAATTCCTTATGTGTCCGTATAAACACACAATTCTAGAAGCATAAGATAAAGGGCGGGTTCTATGTCGCCAATCTTATTGTCAATTCGGCATCAATATAATTTATAAAGAAACTGTATTTCTGTACAAACTTTATATTTTGGATTTTAAATTTGGATTTTCTCTCTTTTTCTCCTCTTAGTCACAAGGGGGCGACACTGGACCATAATGACCATAATCAGTATTCTCATAACATCACCCCTATTTGGCAACGGTGCTCTTATTATAACTACTCAGAACTACTTGGTTACATTTACATTTTGGATTTTGTCGCCTCAACACACTACCAGCCTCCGTTGGTTAGTTGTGCTTTTCGTGAGAGAAAACCGTGGGAATGAGAGGCAAACTGTTTCAATAATTAATATTTATCTCTAAAGAAAGTGCTAGTTGGTGGGTCAGATACACACCGAATTAAATACTGACTCATAAAATCTAACCGCTTTGCTGAGTCCTTTTGGTGCTGGAGAGAGCGCACCTACTTTCTGATAATATTAAACATGTCTGAATTATCGGAACACCGCGACGAAGGAAAGACTGACATCAGACAGTTTTATGAGCACCTTACCGATGATTGACTGGGGAACATTTTGTTTTCTTTTGTGGCAAAGTTGTATGGCCAAAAAGCGGGGATGCAACAGCAGACGTTAGTGTAATAGTGGGGCTGCAGCTGCTCCACTTGCAACACTTGTGTAACCATGTACAGTGTATTAAGGCCATGCATAACATCAAGCTATAATGAACCAGTCTGTTATAGTTCTATGCATAGCACTAAAAAGCATATTGACTGATACATCAAATAGAGAACTGGTATGATATATTTCCCCAAAACTCCAAAGGTTTTTCTGCGCTGCAGAAAGAGAAGCCCACAGGAGCCTTTTTGTCAGTTCACAGAGGAACTTATCTATTCTGAGGAGGTGTACTATAGAAATCACATTTTGTAGCGTATAACATTATTCCAATATTTCAACTTCCCTTTCATGTTTCCTAAGAAAGTTGTGTTGAGAGTTTTTCACAGGCCAGTATGATGAGATAAGCAGCATGTGTCAAAGGTCAGCTTATCCCAGAGCACTCGGCTCCTCATTCTGGTCTCCTGTGGATGCTGTGGTGAGTAAGTTCAGTGCAGAAAAACCTGGGACATTCAATAACCCCTCTAACCTTCCTCCCAGCTAAGTTCAAAAAGCGCAGCAATAGGGTGCTTGAGGTCAAATGGACACACTGCAAATGAAAACCTTTCTTAAAGAGAAAGATCATATTCTCTAACGCAAGCGATTTTCATTTACTGACTAGCTGGAGCTGATAGTGTAATGTCAGTATCATTAAATCTGATACTGTACATCTGCAACTTTGATAATCTAACATTCTGTGTTGATCTGTAGTCTGCTGCTACCCACAAAGTATCTTAAAAAGTTGTTTATTTGTTACATTTGATGGAACAAAAGAATGTGAGATTTTCTGAGAAGGTTCCCTTGGTAAATTAGCGGTAAAAACTTTATTTGCTAACTCAAGAACAACCTTGGTACTGTGAGCAGAAATCCCAACAAAAGGAAGCTACAGGTTACTTTTAAAAAGACAAGCATTATTTATACTGTGTGGCAAGTGCCTGCTGAAGTCTGAGTTTAAGTTTGAAGTTTCGAGATCTAATGAGATGGTTTTTTCTGCGGTTTCCAGACAGACACTCTCTGGTCTGTGAGGAACCAGACTTTTCAACAAGAGTATCTGAGGCTACGAAGTCAAAGTCAAAGAGAGATCAGGGCTTAGTTACTGTACAGTATATTAGACACATAATAGCACTAGTGTACACTGACAAACAAGCAAAGGAATCTCACATCTACTCACTGCATAATTGAGGCAAGAAAAGTATATATGATGGTGGTGGGGGGGGGGAGGGTTACACCATCAACTCCAACTGGCTTGAAGTTAGCCTCCAGATTCGTTTTTCACAGCCCCATTGAGTTCTTGATGAAGGCTCTTAGAGTCATGTTGATGGTGTACAGTTTATATATATACTTAAGCAGTGTTTGTTGACTATAGTTCTGTACTTCTTAAGTAAAATTCTG